>APFE031399844.1:61619-77882 GCA_000404065.3 Pinus taeda
AGAGTCCAACCATGAAAATGAGTAAGAGAAGGCATAATATAGAAGATTTAACTCCTTTCCCCACCTCTAGGGGTCGAGCTCAGTTTCCTAGGAGCTGTTGCAACTAATTCTAAATTAATCACTAGATAATAGGCCAGCACAACAACTTGCCTCTAAAACTTAGGAAACCTATCCATGCATTAAATATTTACCATTTACATCAAAGAAACTTCTAGAAGTGGTCAAGAAGAGTAAAAGTATCTAAATGCCATGAAATTTACACAAAAATATTTACATGCCCAAATAGTCAACCCAAGTGAAAACAGTGCTTTGCTGGCCGAACTGGTCAAAAACTGGCAAATTTTGCCTGAGTGGTCGCACCCCTGGCTCGAGTGGTCGCACCTTTTTGAAGCTCTGTTTGAGGGCCTTCCCGGTGTCCAAATCAGGTGAAGGATAGCTCGTTGGAAAGGTCTGGAAGTATAATTTCGAACCCAAGTGGAATTTTTCAATTTAGAGTTGATTTGACCTATCAAAAATCAAATCTCCCAAGACTGGTCAAAAAGTGCCAAATGAGGCTGCCTGAAAGAAGAGTGATGTTGCAGTCAACTTTTGAATGCTTTCCTCAACCCCAAATTTAGCTCATGATAGCTAATTGGAAATCTCTCTTTGTATAGTTATCATTTTACCCATCAATCAAATCATTTGGTCAACCAAGCTAGGAGAAAACTTGATTTTCCCAAGGTCACTTCAGGGGTGTCTTTGATTCTCCTAAGGCAATGGTATTCTTGACATTTCTCTCAAACCATGACACCTGTGTAAAAAGTGAAGGATGTTTTTCTTATTTTGCATTTTTTGGACAAAAACCTCTCTCATTTTCCAAAAATTCATCTTTGATTGCTCTGAAGCATCATTTGAGTGCGACTTGTCCCGATGTGTGAAACAAGGAATTCTGTCAAAATGAAGCGAGATGAAGGGGATAGGGGGCTTCTAAATTCTTGGGGAAATTTTTGGGAGTGGTGAGGGATGTTAGGAAGCAGGGGAAAGTGGAATCTCAGAGATTGAGTGAGGGGAAGGGATCCAAAAGGGAAAAACACAGGCCCAACCTAGAAAATTGCCAAGTTGTAGGCTAGAAACTAGGTGTTGTGGAAAAATGAGGAATTTGGAGGATCTAAGGATAGGAAGTGTTTGATAAGGTACATGAAGGATAGGGGAAGGTGTATGAACATCAGGAAACGATTTTGTCGATGAGTTGTCCGTCCAAGAGAATTGGCCTTTCAAAACCCCAAGGAGGAGGGAATGAACTTGCCAAGGCACAACGTGAAGCATGAATAAGTATAAAATGACTCATTAAGACACTGAATGAAATGAAACCATGAATGATGATAGGCTCAGCTGAATGATGACATGGACTGACATTGGGCAACCCTAGACCTAATGCTAGTGACCAAATTTTGCTTGAAGACTCACTGAATGACAAAATTTGACCTTGACACTTCAAAATCACTTTGTAAGAGCATATTTGATCACTGTAGGAAGGCTGGAAAGACTGACACTAACAGGACACATATTCCAAGCTGAATGTTGGGAAAAACATCCTAGTGTGGGTGTTTATTTGGTTTATTATGGCTAAGGAAATTAGAAAAGGCAATGGAAAAGGCTTTGGAAAGACAAAAATGGCATTTTTGGCAGTTTATTTATGAAAATAATGGAAATTAAGAGAAAAGGAAGGTGAAAGGTCATAGGTTGCATGTGAGGAGGAAAATGAAGGAAAATAATGGAAAATTGAAGAAATTAGAGGCCTCATCAATAAAAAGGCTTGTGAGGAAGAATTGGTACCTTTTTTTATCAGTTCAATTTTGAAGCTCTCTCTCTCTTTCTCTCTATTCTCTCTCTCTCACACTCTTGGACACTTAGATTTTTCTTGGAGCACTTCAACATTAGATCAAGGAAGGAAAAGAAGGCAAAGGGAAGCGAAGATCAAGAAAGGAAGAGTAGGATCAAGCGACTACAACGAGATTACTTGCAGGTATCGAGTTACATGTATGTTTTCCTTACTAGTTTTGGCATGCATGGCACATGCATGTGTGTTCTTGGTTCTCTTGTTATCATTGGCATGGGTTTTTCCAAGTGTGACAATGTTATTCAGTCTTGCCTTGCCATTTTTGGATAGTCATGTAGTGGTGGGTTCTCTTGTATTTGGTTGATCTGGATTGCCAAATGGTTTTTGAAACTAAGTGAGGTGGTCTCTAAAAGAAATAACATAAGGCCTAGGAATCCTTGGACCGAAGAAGGTGGGATTGCGGTAAAGCCAAATTTTGTGTGCCTCGGTGGGCCTAGGAATCCTTGATTGGTGAATGGCGGGATATATAGTAAATCCTAGAGGAGTGTGCCCTCGATCATGCCTAGGGATCCTTTACTAGTGTATGGCAATATATACAGTAAACACTAGAGGTTGGAGTCTCAATTAGGCCTAGGAATCCTCAATCGTTGAATGGAGGGATACACGGTAAAGCCTAAAGACTAGGAGGCAGGAAAATTCCTCATGGTGTAGGTGGAGAAATCTAGAGGCATCCATGCTTATTTAGGGCCTAGTGATCCAATGGGGATTGCGATAAATCTTGAGGAAACCTGGATTGGTTTGGTTTTGAGTCCCACATTCATGCTTGGAATATTGCACAGACTGAAAGAAATATTTGGTTCAGCCAATTTATGGTCGGGTGGTTCATGGAAGTCCAAAACCTAGTTGGCTTTTGCATTCATTAATAAGAGCTCCTTCTCCTTGGTATTTCATGTGTAAATGTAATTGTTCATATATGATTCTTATGGCTATTATATCCTTATTATTTTTGACAAACTTGATGTATGGATCTCATCATGTTTTGACTAGAAAATTAATTAATAATGAATATATGACCTAATAGATGATAATTCAACTATTTTGATAAGGAACCAATGCTTCCTTACGAAACTCAAAAATAAGTATAAGACCCTATGCTCAGATATGTTGTTATGACTTGTAGATTACATATTTGTGACATGTTTGATGAAATTCCTGTCATGGATAGTAGGAGTAAGGTTAATTTATTATCCAAGTGTTTGCATTAATACGTTTGCTTCAATGCCATTTATCATTTCTGGAAGTTTCATGAAGTTCTGGGCAGTGGCCTGAGTTGTAGCCTTGAAAAAGTGGCATAAAATTCAAGGTTGCTGGTTCAGAACTGCCTGGAAAAGGCCATAGTCACTTGCATGCCTTGATGTGGGAGTGAATGGAAGGCCTTAGTCACATGAATACTTTGTCTTGGTAGTGACCGAGGCTCTAGGACAGTGAAAGGGCAATTTCTCTCAGGGGTTGGACACTTGAAGGGGTTGGTTAGCTCCTAAGGAAGGTCAGATTGGTCTTAGTTTGTCGGTTCCACTTCCTTAACAGTACATGGGGAGTTGAATCACATAATAGTAGCCTCTCATCGCATGTTTACCCCACTAGACTAGTTATCTTGGGTAAATATGGGAGGAGGGTGTTATATGCATCCTCTATTGGAAATTTCTTCCATTTGACTAAAAACTCTTTGATGACTTTGTTATGAAGAGTACTCTCTCTAGTAACAATGATGCCTGCCTCTACAATCAATATCAAATTCTCCTCCTCATCCAATGATGGCAACTCAGATGAGAGAACCACATTATGATCAACTGCTTTCTTGAGCATGGATACATGAAATACATTATGAACTCTATTGCTAGTCAATAGCTCAAGTTAATAGGAAACCTCTCAAACCCTTCAAATACTTTGAATGGCCCATAAAACATGGGCAGAGTTTCTATACTCCACTCTTGTTGAGGGAATACTGTCCATATGGTTGCAATCTCAAATAAACCATGTCCCCAACCTCAAAATTTTGCTCAATTGAATGCTGATCAACATACAATTTCTACTAATTATGTGCTTGTTACAAATTTTCCTTCAATGACTTCATGATGTTCTAACTCTCATGAAGTAAATACCGTGTCTCAAGCATTCTATTATCACCAAACAATAGATCCATTAAGTTGGGAGCCTTATAACCACATAAAGCCATGAATGGCGACCTCCTGATAGACAAGTGATAGGCATTATTATAACAATATTCACCAAGATGTAGGCATTTGACCCAAGCTCTCCGTTATCTAGAAACATAGTTCCTGAGATACCCCTCCACCCATTTGTTCATTATCTCCATTTCACCATATGTTTATGGGTGGTGTCTAGTGCTAAAAGTGAGCTCAATCCCATTCAATATAAAGAGCTCTTGCCAAAATACACTCAGGAACTTCTTGTCCCTATCACTAACAATATTCTTGGGCATCTCGTGCAACTCGAAAATCCCGTTGAAAAATAAATCAGTTACTTGCTCTGGTGTATAAGTCGCTGAAATAGAAAATAAGTGTGCAAACTTGGTCAGCCTATCAACCACCACATATATGTAATCTTTACCTAATACCTTATATGGCCTTTTGATCAAATCCATAGAGATAGATTCCCATTTCTAATTATGAATGGGTAGGGGCTTAAGTAGACCAACTCGATAAGTATGTTCATTCTTGTTTTGTTGGAAATTAGGACACACTCTAACATATTTAAGTAATTCATTCTTAAGTCTTTTTTCATGCAAATCTCTCCTAGATCTTCCTGTAGATTTTAAGTAAACTCAGGTGACCAACCATAGGTGCATCATGAAATGTTCACAATACTTTTACCTTAATCTGTCAAGAAGGCACCAAATAAATTATGCCCTTATACATTACCAACTCATTTACCACCGTATATGTATCATCATGAATTGTGCCTTCCATAACTAATGTTTACCATGAATATTTTGGCATGCTTTGCTGCAGTTAACTCCCTCTAATGAACATAAATATCCACCAACGAACATATGTGAGGCCCCTTGGAAAGTGCATCAAAAAATACATTCAAGGTTCCCCTTGACATATACAATGTCAAAATCATATGCCTAAAATCTATAATTCCATTTCTGCTTCATATCATTTAGATCGTTCTGGTTCATGAAAGATTTGATGCTATTATGATATGTTTTGATGATAAAATTACCCCCATTTTGGTATGGTATGAATTTAGCCAAGGCATGCATAATGGCCAACATCTCTCTATCATAAATTGAGTAAATCCTCTCCACACCTCTTAATTTATTTCTCTCAAAAGAGATGGGGTATTTATCCTGCATCAAAACGAATCCTATATCCTCTCTCAAAGAATCACACTCCAACTCGAAATGTTCAGAGAAATATGGTATTTCCAACATAGGGCATGTGGAAATCACCTACTTGAAGTGCTCAAAACTCTTGTGTTCTAAATCAGACCACTAAAAGGCCCTCTTCTTATTAAAATCTATAAGTGGTGCTGCAGTACATATGGGAAAAAAATCTGACGCCCTTTTGTTGGTTATTGTATGACCTCGTGTTCACTTCGACAGACCTTGTTTCCTAATCTCATTGGTGAAACTCAGTCGAAAAATCTAATGGGAAAAAATGACCATTAGATATATGACACCCGTCCACCATTGGATAACCAATGACCAGAGGAGAAATCACTAGTCAACATTCCAACGCGTCCATCATTGGATAACCATGGGATAGGGTGGTCATATTTATGATGCCATATTGTTGGTATTTACAATGTAACGCGACATAAATGAAATTGGATAGAAGACATATCGCTCAACAATACAATGTTAGATATTTATCAGATAATTACAAAATCCGATGAGAGTTCTTTGATGAAACCATGTCGGAGACTTGACAAGAAAGTGAAAAATATGAGAGGTTTTCTATGATGATAGGCCAATGGAGAGTGAAAAATATGATGATATTTGTCTGATGATATGGAGTTGGAACTACGACTAATAGTTACAAAATATGATGGGTGATATACAACGATGATGCGTCAGAGCTTCGTCAGAAATGTACAAAATCTGATGAGAGATGTTCGACCAATATGTGTCAGAAATCTGATGGAGTAAAACCATATTCAAGGGTGCCTCTGTACATCTAATGAGAGACCTTCAACCAATATGCATTGGAAATATGACGGTGCCGATGTGCATAAAAAGGATAGGGCATCAGAAATCTGATGACCTTTGGAATATTAAAAGAAAAAAATTGCAATATTTCTCATGAAGGAATACTCCATAAACTTGAAATGAAACTCTACAAGTAACTCATTGAAGTCCAAGCTCAAATACTTGAATTTTTCTCTGAACATCTTACAACTTTATCCTTATAATCTTTATTTTAGCCTTCCATTTGTTTTCTCATATAAGGTACTTTTGAACCCATCTTTATTTCAACTTATGGATGATACACCAATGACTGTCTTTGTAAATTATTTCAAAGACGAACAATTCATCCTTTTTTCTCTAACTTGGTAGGTGTTTATGGCAAAAAATGAGCTCATCATCATTTGGGAAGACCACTTGGTCAAAGCCCCAACTAAGCTCTTATCCGTTTGATTTGGTGGTTCTGATTGGTTCTATTGGGTCCAATTACCCCCTCATTCTTCCTGCTAACTTGTGGTATTTCTATTACTTACCGACAAGAAGAGAGATATCAGTTCTAACCTCTTGTAGAACTCTTGCAAGAAAGCAGTTCTTAAGCGAAATTCAGGGTTCAAACAAGCTGCTAATGCAATTTCTCCTATGTAAGGAGACTTCTAAAAATGTTTTTTAAATGAAAATGCAAATTAATCTATAAATCAATCAACAAAAGGAAATCTAATCTATCCTATCTTAATTATGACAAGATGTGGATCTTACCCAAATCAAGAGAAAATTGTTTAAAAGAATGGGGATTTGACATGTTCTTTTAATGATGAGTATCAGACTTCAGAAGAATCTCTAACAACTGATATAGTAAGTGCATAATATGCTTTGTTTGGAGATCTTAAAACATTGAATGGTCAAACATCAAAACTAGGAAATAGTTCACTCAATTCCAATGGAAATTAAATTAATTTTAGAGCGGAATTTTTTTGAGTAAATAGTTAATAAAAAATTTGATTAAGAACAAGAGAAAATTGGAATAAATAACATATCTCTAAAATATTAGATCATAACATTTGCTATGTTTTATGAAGAATCTTCTCAACAATCCTTTCAAAATAATGAGATTTGCTAATGGAGAAAAGAGCTACAATAGTGCATGCTCTGCCTCAAAGACAAGGACCAGATGTTGAAAAAAAATCCCCAAACACTCAGATATGAGTACCCTTCTCTACCTATAACTAAAATTTTCTTTTAAAAAATGCAAAAATATTCCAATTTTGCAGCAAATAGGAACCTATTCCTCATTCTCAAAACAATTATTTATAGTTTACAAAAATATGCCAAAAATGAGAGTTTTTTGAGATTAGATTTGCTCCCACAATTTTCAGCTAGCAAAAAATTCCTTTTTTTCTTTTATTGGTGTAATTTGATTGCTGTAGAAAACTTTTGGTCTTGATCTTTTCACCTGCTCTCTGTCAAGACCAATGAAAATTAAACAAATTGATCTTGTATGTAAAAATCCAAAATATCAACTCTCATAACCAATTTCCCAAATTAAAATTAAATAAATAAAAAACCAAAAGAATCCATATATTTAATTGCTCACTGTGGAGATTTGATTTTGTTGGACACCTAATCTTCAATGGGTTAGTGTGGAAGCCGAATGGACAAAAGGAGTCCAAGAGACCTTGGGATGTGGAACCCAATGGTCAAACAATGTACTATAAATGTATATCAGTTGTTAATAAAATTGTACGATCATGTTTTATCTTTCATATTGTTCTTGCTGCCCATGTGTGTTTAACATGGTATTAGAGCGGGCGATTACTGGTCCTACTCCGATGTGAGCCACTTGTTTTGTGGTCTCCATGTGCTGTACACTGCTCCGACATGGTCTGACATTGGTATGCATTGATGTTGCTCATTACAAGGCTCATGTTACTATGCGTTGATGCAGCCACAGGTCCCAGGTTCCCAAATAAGTTTTTTGTGCTGTAACTCCCATAAGTTTTATGTCATTGTCCTCATTATTCCCTGTCCCTCTGCCAGAATTTGGAGCATTGGCTGCATTGTAATGAATGTGAGACCATGCGCTGTGTGCTCAGAGGTCTTCATGTAAATGTTCTAGAATGCGCTGAGGGTAGTTGTTTAAAGCTTGAAGATGTTGAAGCCGTAGAAACCTGCATTAAATTTGAAAAACGTTGAATGAATTCACACCTGCCCATCTGACCAAATTCAGTTTTCCATATATACGCTGCTCCACCTGCTATTCACCATTTATTCTAGCTGCTCATAAACATCCATACACCGCTCCACTCTAATTAAACAGTTTCATTATGTTATGCATTTGCTTGAAGTATGTGGTATTACATTAATGCTGCCAAGTTTGTGGTATTACATTAACGCTGTTGTTAATTGCTGAAGGGCTCCGTTTAGCGAGTTCAGCAGTTAGAAACCTAAGCTATCTGTGCATCCATCGAGTAACTGTTTAGCCAGTGCTCTCTTTGGGGAGATGAATCGATAACCAAGCGATTGGAATTGTTCGTCTTGTCAACATCTTAATTTCAGTTGGCGAGATTCGTGTCAGCACTGTCTCCATCGAATGAACCTCTGTTGCGTTGGTAAAGACTTGTAATGGTGTGGCAGGGTGTTACGTCTCAAACCTATGTACTGTATGACTAGTATGTATCCATTGTCTTTTTCGAATCTAGAGAGATAAGGTTGGCAAAAGCCTAATTAGCTGGACACAAACATTGGCTCTCCTATAAATGAACGACTTTCTTGCCCACCAAGTTGAAAATGATTCTTTTTCTGTACCTTTCAATTTGACAATTGTATCAAAAGGAAAGTGCTGTAAAGATTTGCATCCGCTCAAGCATCCTCCCACATATAAATATTTGTTTTTGTAACGAGTGACCGCCATGTTTATTGATGGAAAATCGCAGGAATTTGTCCACCCTTTGAAAGAAGTCACTTGTGAAGAGTAGTTGGTGTTATTATGCTTGGGATTGATTTGGATTGATACTTGTACTAGGTGATGCGTGCAGGTTTCTCTGTCCTGGGTGATGGAAGAATTATTCATATATCCCGGATCAAGTAGTATTTATAGTACCATCTGCTAGAATTAACATCGCTTCATTCAATTCTTGGTGATGTGAAGTCCGAAACGGTTTCTGAATTGACAAGCCTAGTGGCTTCATTCAATTCCTGTGGAGAGTACAAGACACATGATCTACGTTTCAGAAAAACATGAACATGCATAGTTAAAATTTGTAGAAGCAAATCGATGAGTGATAATGTTACGATTCAAATTTTGCTTTCATATATTTTACTGTTTTTTGAAAAAAATTGAGAATAATGGTTGGAGTTACAAATATCCATCCAAATCATATAACGTTTGGAAATATTTCATAAATAGAAAACATAGATCAAATAAAGAACACATAACACATGCCAGTGTCCTTCATGTCAATCTCCCACTCTGCTTGAAGCAATATTTATATATATATTTCTTAAATCTTTGGCAAGATTTATAGTAGAGTTTTCAGCTAGCAGTGGATTGGCACAATAGGCTCTCTAACAACAGCTAAATCACTCTTGATAACCCACTTAGATGTTTAGGTGGAGCCTGAAATGGTCGTAACGGTTAAACCCACTAAGGAATGCTCTTTCTTTCTATTGAAATATTGATCAGGTAGTTGCTTATGTTGTGGACACTGTTTATTTTTACACAGCCAGTGGAGAGTGTTGTGGGAGGTTCTGAAGGAAGCCCTTGGGAAGGTTCTGGTGCCTTTTTTCTGTGTAATCAGATTGAAGAAGTTGTTGCCTCTGATCGTCTTCTTTATTCATCATTGCAATCTTGTTGTCAAATTAAGGCTTAAGAACAATTCACAGAAAATTAGTCTATGTCGATCAGAATACTTGTTATCGTATTACTCTGAGCACCCAGTCATACTGTCAATTTGGCATTCAAAATTCTATTCTTCAGAAAATTATTCCCACAGCAGGTTTTCTTGGATTCAAGGTTGGTACAGGGACATATCTTTTTGAGGCCTGGATTTATTTTTGGAAGTTAAATTCTCAGGTGAATTGGAGAAAATTCATTTTTGAATGAGCAGTCCGTTTTCCGGATGTCACCATTCTTTGTGTGTTGAATCTATTGCAAGCTGCCAAGATTGATTTGAAGTTGTTGCCATAAGTTTATATAAAAGAGAAATTGGTGTCCATCTTTTCCTCATTGTTTTATTATTTTTTTGAGGTTGAAAAATGGCTCCAATTGGTGCAATATTAGAGTCACTGGACAATCTAATACTCTCTACTATGGATAATACAATCAAAATCAGCAAGGAGTTTCTCACCGATATTCACAGTTGTTTACAAGATGTACATGAAAATATTGAATTTTTGCAGCTTGAATCTCAACTACAACAAGAAGAATTATAGCAGTGGAGTCATCAATCTGAACCTGTTTCTGTTCAGAACAATGAAGCAGACTCCCATAAACAACAAGACAATATTGTTGAATTTCATTCAGATCCAGTACCCAATAAAGTAGTAGTTGTACATGCAAATGCAAAAACTTAGTTTGCATTTCCCAAGCCCATCATCAAACCTTGGGAACAACTTGTCCACAACAAGCACAAAACTGGTCTTCAATATGAGAAGGGCTTGTCTTTTCATATTCCAGAATACTCCAAACCAATTCAATTTCAGAGTGCTGGATTCATTCATGATAGTTCACCTGCTCCTCATGACAGTTCACCTCCAGCTATTCCAGATTATGCCCCTCTTCCATAACAACAACAACAACAACAACAGATTGTGAAATGCCAACACTGTGACCGCGTTGGCCATTTGAAAGATCACTGTTTTGATCTTCATCCATGTAAGCACTGTCATAAAACCAGTCATTCTTCAAACAGATGCTTCAAAAACAAACGTCCTGTAAGAACAAATATTCATCTTGGATGGATCACTTCTTGGCAATGGGCATCAACAGCCAAGAAGATATTCCAAACACATGTCAGAACTTGTTCCATAGTATTGAACAGTCTTGCGGTTGAGTTTTATCCATCATCTCACCTTGTATCTGACAAGGGGGGAAATGATGGTCATCTATAAGCTTCAAAGCCACATCAAGCGAGCCTGAGCCACAACCTGCCACACCAGTTTCAGAGTTGTAGCCAGAAACAAAGATGCCTGTGAACATGCCTTTAGTTAGAAATCTGGGACACTTCCTCTAGCAGAAGATTTCAGCTTCTTGCTAGTTTCAGAAGAATTCCAGGAACAAAATTGAGAACACTTCCTCTAGCAGAAGACTCCAGCTTCTTGCCAGTTTTGGAAGAGTTCCAGGAATTGCATTAAGCATTCCCAGAGTTGTTGGTCATCCTTAAACCATCACAGGTGAGACATTAACCTTTCAGGTTGAAGTTCTCCCTTTTGATGGGGTGAGACCCCCTTTATTGTTGGAAGGTTTCCCTCTTCAAAACAATAGGAGCACTTCTCTAGCAGAAGATTCAGCTTCTCCCAGCTTTTGGAAGAGTTCAGGAACTGCACAAGTTCCCAGTGTTGGTGGTCATCCTTAAACCACTTCCCTTGATACCAACATTTCAGAGAGACACATTTCAGCGTAGTGCTGCCAGGCATTGTTTGCACATTTTTATTAAGCTCTCTTCTTGGACTCATACATCCCCTTCGGACTAAGGGGGGAATGTTGGGACACCTATATCCTCAATGGGTTAGTGTGGAAGCCGAATGGACAAAAGGAGTCCAAGAGACCTTGGGATGTGGAACCCAATGGTCAAACAATGTACTATAAATGTATATCAGTTGTTAATAAAATTGTTTGATCATGTTTTATCTTTCATATTGTTCTTGCTGCCCATGTGTGTTTAACATATTTTCCCTTGAATAATTTGGAAAATGAATTTGCGACAACAACGTTTTCAAACCAATGAAATTTTCCCAAATCAAACTCAAAAAAATTAATTTTTGTTGCAAATTAATTACTCAGACTTTTGCTAGATTTTTGGGCTATTAAATGTTCAAATTTGCCTGATTTGATGTTACTAGATTGTTCTCCATGATTTTAATTTTCCAACAAGCCATCATGGGCCTCATTTGGTCAAATAGAACTTAACCAAAAAATTAAGCTCCATATCTGCTAGTTTGTTGAAAAAACCCAATATTGGGCAAAAAATTCTGGACATTATCAAAGTTTTGTTTAAAATAAAGTTTAAAAAATATTTCAAATAAACTATATAAAAGAAAAATTTAAAAAGAATAAATAAACTAAAATATTAAACAAAACATATTTAAATAAAACAAATTTTTAAATAAACAAAAAATAATATACAATTCAAGACATAATCCCAAAGGAGAAGAGTAGGCTTTTAAGAGTCATGGCAATGTAGAGGAGGAAGGATAATACGTGGGAGAGGCCCACATGGATGGAAGTAGGACTACTCTACAACTGGCCTAGATACAAAATCCTACATATCATCAATCATTTTCTTTTACTTATAAACTACTCTAGAATTGAACTAAAAGCATTAACCAACATACCATTAATCAATTTCAGTGCCTGGGATCAAGATAAAATTCCACAAAGGATTTCTCTACCAAGCTATAGTTCAAGTAATGAGAAATCCCACTCTCACTAAATTGCAGATGGCTCAAACCTTGTATGGTCCAGTTCTATTGTTATGTATAAAGAAGCCATAAGAAAATAATATTTTCTTAAGAGAAAAAACTTTTGACTCTTAGTTTAGACTATTCAACAATAATGAAACTTTGCATATATCCTGCTCCTTTGTTTCCAATCTTACCAGAAAAGAATAAAGAAAATCTAATCAATACCCTATTTCACACTCATCTGTGTCAAATTTCTATTCTAAATCTCTGTCCCACACCATATTCTCCACTGTACAGGAAACAAGAAAAGTTTGATTCAATAAATATAATGTTGATTCAAAATTAAGGTTACTGTTGGCATTATGAATTAGGTGTTGCCCTTGATGGAAACCTACCTGATGATTTGTCCTTTATGGCAACCTATTTGATGCATGAAAACCTACTTGATAATTTGTCTCTTGATGAAAATCTACTTGTTAAAGGTATAAATAGGACGTGTTTACAAATGTGATAGAGTGTTTTGAAAAATGCATGGAAGTTGAGAGGCAAAGGAATGATAAAGTTGGAAGTTCAAGAACTATACACGGGTTCGTCAAGGCCAAGCCCAATATACACGTGAGTTTAGTGAAGAAAAGTAGTGTATGGTTTTTACACCATGGTATTCTAAATACCAGGGGTCCGTACCATGGTATTGGCCCATAGTAATGAGCGTGACAACAGATATTGATCCCGTCAAAGATTACCACTGACACTAGTGTAGTTTTGACCCTTGTTATTGGATAAGGGCTAAACTATATAAAGAGGTGAAGATCAAAGTGCTATGTGTACAAGTGATGGAAATATTATAGTTAGATCTAAAGAAAATATGCATGCTATGGGATTTTTATCCTTTGCTTTATCTAAACTAAGTATGCACCTAAGACTTTGGTGATGGATAAAATCCAATATATATGAAATAGTTATGCACTGACGAATACAATTATGGATCAGGATCATGAGACCTAAAATGAGTTTTCATTGTATGATCTGCTCATGGATTGAATAGATCTCAGTAATGACACATGTTATTAACTCTTAATATTATGATCTAGGTCTTTCTGAAGTTCTAAAGAGTTGCACAATTTAGGTCAAAATTTGCAAATCTATACACTGGTTAGTCTCGGGAAAAACACCTATACACACGGGTTTGCTTCTTCAATATATAAAGTAAAGGGTTTCTATTCATAAATGACTTATCAACTTGAGCAGTGCTGCTGCTTTTTTGTTGTCTGTCAATGATGTCCTCATGATTGATCTCGGTTCAGTGATAATGTCTAAAGTAGAACTGATTGAATGATGAAGTTGAATTTGGTTATTGATTGATTGAAGAATGTTAAGACTACTTGCTGATCGTGACTGAAGACCAGAGACAATCTTGTGATTAGATCAGAGTGTTGGAGTAGATCTGAGTATGATTCAGTGTTCTTTTCAGAATTGCAGTGGTTAATTTTTCAGTTTTCAATATATTAATATTTGTACGTGGGTTTCTCTATAGAAAAGTGCGTATGCACGAGGGTTTCCTTAAGTGAAGTATCATATACAATTTGGCATTTGAATGATTAGGACTATAGTTGATTCTATGTGTTGATGTAATATTATGGGTTCAGTTTTGTGTACTGGTTATAGTGATTTGACTGTTCCAGTTGATTGGTTGAGTTTTGATTAAGTTTCCATTGATTGGGTTTCAGTGATTGATTGATTCAGTTGTGTTAGAGGTTAATGATTGTATTACAGTGATGGTTGAGCATAAGTGTTGATATTGGATCTAGTGTGAAAATTTATGAAATGTGGTCCATGGATGTTGCTGAGGGTTGGAGCCTTCAATGAGGAAGTTGAAGCTTCCTACCAATAGTAGCAGGTGATCAGATCAGGGGGTGGGAGCTCCCTTCCAGTAGGAGCTAGAGAATGAGTGAAGGTTGTAGCCTCCTGTAGGTGGGTGCCTATGTACTGATATGAGTCTGCACAATTACAAGATTGTAAAAATATTTTTCTTTATCTTAAAAAGAAGACAAAGATGCCAACAATAGGTGGTTTTTTTCCGCATTGGGTTTCCACCTTAAATCCTGGTGTTCATGTGCGTTTCTTATGTGTGATGGTTTATTTTGTTCTTATAAAACATGGTTATTGTCTATCTAATGTTTAATAAAGTGCTAATGCATTGGCTGAAGACAAACATATGATGATTTAACTGAAACATAAGTTTATTGGATGTACACTAGTTGCCTTAAGAATAGTCACGTACACACGTGAGTTCCTTTTAGTAAAGTCATGTATAGAAATTAGAATATGAAATGAAAAAGTTATTGATTTGAAAATACTGATTCATCCCACCTCTCATTATTTTTCTCAACCATGACCTATTTTGGTTTCAAATATGAGGTAACAAGTCTCAAACCCTAGGGTGATTTTTGTAACCTTTAGATGGAAAAACTCTTAGAGAATTTGTATATTATGAGAGTGTGCGATCAACCATGATTTCTAGTTCATTACAACTATATTTAAATACTAAAGATATGAACATATGAGCAACAAAAAGGAGAACAAGCACGTATGAGGAGGACATACAAAAAACCAGTAACACATGAATCTTTGAAATCTTTCACACTTTTGCAGAGAGCAAAATATATTGATCTTGAAAAGCCTATAATACTGATCGAAGAGGATCTTCAAAAGTACAAGTGGCATGGTACAAAGGCTCAAAAATTCAAAGTGGCAAAATATCTACAAACTTAGCGTCATATCGAAGTGCTCCTTGCCTTGATTCCAATGGTGTGAACAACACTCGAATCTAAGCTTGTATGCAGAAGTTAGAGCAACTCAAAGTTCAAGTTTGACTTGGACAGGTGGCAGAGGAAATTCCATGGCATAATGTTATGAAACTAGCTCACAAAAAGATAGGAAAGATAGATCAACGCCTTAGAATTCAACCTCTTTGAGGAGGCAACCTCCTTTACATTACAAAAATGAACAATTCTTGGATGATACAAATGACAAAACCTTCTTTCTATATATAGGAGACTAAGGGGTCACAATATAACCAAGCCAATCTAACAATAATAAATTATATAAAGGCACAAAAATAACAATAGTGGGATTCTATGGGGCACAATAATAACAATAAGGGATACAATGACAATAGTAATGGGGGAATCTCTAGTATTATAAGGACATAACATGCCCCTCTCCTTCAAAAAAGAGTTGTCCTCAATGCTTGAGTAGTTCTGGATGCTTCTGTATAAAATTATCATACTCCCATGTGGAATCTTCAACGGGTAAGTTCTTCCACTTGATGAGATACTCAGAAATTGATCGATTTCGTAGCTATTGAGTTCTTGTTTCTTTATGCTTCAGGTTCGAAATATGATTTTTCCTTCCTCAATCAACTATGGTAATATTGTTGAACGGAATCTGTCACCTATAACCTTATTTAAGCATGAAACATGGAAAACTGGGTGCACTTGGCAAGCTGCAGGAAATCTCCCAATTTGTATGCCATAAACGCCTATCTTTTGCCACACCTTGTACGGACCAAATATCTTGGTGATAATTATTATCTCTTAGCTTTCTTGAGGGA
>APFE031399844.1:82567-110552 GCA_000404065.3 Pinus taeda
AATGAACAATTCTTGGATGATACAAATGACAAAACCTCCTTTTTATATATAGGAGTCTAAGGGGTCACAATATAACCATGCCAACCTAACAATAACAATATAAAAGCACAAAAATAACAATAGTGGGATTCTATGGGGCACAATAATAACAATAATGGATGTAATGACAATAGTAATGGGGGAATCCCTAGTATTATAAGGACCTAACACATAACTCTTCAGAAAATGGGGAAGTGCCAAGTGGTAGGGTGCCATTAGCACTGCAGTTTGCTGATCGTACATCGCAAGGAATAGTGGATACTAATCGGCCTCGAAGCAAGCATGGATGCAATGCAATATCACACATTGCACATTGCAGGCAGCAAGGGACAACATTTTAAGAATCGGCCCCAGGCAAAGCCGGGTTGTGATTGTGATATTGTTAGATTGCATATCACAATGCACTAAGTCACGTAGTATAAGAATCACTCTCGGCTAGCCGATTGCGATATACTGTAAAACTGTCGGACACGATACCATTTTAGAGTTGTAGCCTATAACCCATTGGGTCCGCCAGTTTGCAGATCATAGTTTAAATCGTAGTTCGTAATGTGTAGTGTCCCATATGGAGAATCACCCCCCTGGCTTTGCCGATTGCGATTTGTGAAGTCTTTCTTCGGATCTGAAAATTTATGTGTTTCGGTTAATAATTCCGTCGGGTCCACCTTTATCGCAGATCACTTGTCGCTTAATGTAAAGGCACATAGTCTATCCGCTAGTTTAAATATGCTAATACGTCGGTTTCCATGTTAAAAGCTGTCGTTTGAAGTGTTAAATGCACAGTTAAGGAATCGAGTAGGAAATAGACTGTGGGAACTATTTCCGATGGTTTTTACTATGTTCAAACAAGATCTTACCTATGCACTATTCAGGGACTAAGGTTCTCGGTTGTTGAAACCAACAACCTAAATGTATCATTTCAACTAAACTTGTTACTCTGTAAAAATTCCTGAATAAGTTATATATTGGGCATCTGCACTGCGAGAAGAGGGAGAGAGAAATAGAGAGCAGTGTATATCCACAAAAAGTAGAGTAGCAGAACCTGCTCCTTGTAGGTGGCAGAAACCTTGCCTTAGAAACCAGAAGGTTCTGAGAAGGTGCATAATGCCCAATTATCCAAATTGGGTGTTCAAATAGGCAATTCTGCACAATTTTTCGCCAGGAAGTCAGTGGTACTGTTTGTCTCTTGAGCTGGGATCTCCATTTTTCATCTATCTTCTAGATTGGATAAGGGTTTATGTAAAATTTGCTTATACTTCTTCTCTTTTCATGCCATTTAATGAAAGAAGGCCTCCCCACTATTGAGCAGGGCTTGGAGGTAGTTCAAATTAGATGAAATCTGTATTCAAATATCTATGTCTTGATATCATGCATGATTATGTCTTTTTATCTTTGTTTTATATGCGTATGTTTCTATAGTTTTTAAGTGCTCTGTTACGTGTAATTCCGATGCATCTATAAGAAAAAAAATCCTGGATCAAATACACACAAGGTTTTTCCCAAAGAGTTCTGAAGCCTTTTGTCTTTCTTTTTCATACATTATATATAAAAATGTACAAAACTTTAAGATCCATAATATTCGGGAAAGAAACCATAAAATATTATAATATTTTTATGATACAATTTACTAAACAAATTCTATCCCTATTGACAAAAAAGCCTAGGGTTTGAGACTCTGAGTTCCCTTGTTTAGTTTCCAATGATCTCT
Source organism: Pinus taeda (assembly GCA_000404065.3). Taxonomy (NCBI): domain Eukaryota; kingdom Viridiplantae; phylum Streptophyta; class Pinopsida; order Pinales; family Pinaceae; genus Pinus; species Pinus taeda. The sequence continues at coordinate 84,315 of APFE031399844.1, forward strand.
GCTGCCTCTGCAATATTCTTAGCTTGTCATGTTTTGTGATTTCCCTCATGAATATTTTGCTTTTTTTCCATGGGGTCTTCTCAACTTCTAGAGCTTGTGGCACTTATTTTGCTAATAGCCCCTCCTTATCTCTAGTAGGTTTGTCTTCCTTTTCATCTTCAATGAAAATAGGATCCTTAAGCTTGTGATTCCGTTTAGCTTTGAACTCCAGCCTTAGATTTTCCATGGGTCTGGTTCTTGGCCTCCTTGCATAATCTGTTCTAGGGTCACATTCTATAGGATATTCACCCTTCTTTTGGCCTTCCTCCATGGTCTCGTCTTCCTTAGTCTCCTGGACTTATGCTTGGTGTCCTCTAGTCCTTCTTCTAGAAACCCTATGGATTTTTCTCCTATTAGGGTTTTTTGTTGTTTGTCAACAACTTGTTGACTACTCTCAACTTGTATATCAACAATTTTCTTCTTCTTATGCCTTCTGGAAAAGGGGTGTCCCAATGTCCTCCTCTTCTACTGTTGTGCTTTCTTTTTAATTTCATGGGTGTATAACATCTTGATCAAACCATGGTGGTATACATCATGTGGGTACCAGATCCTCCTTTTCATTGTAAAGGCCATTATATTAATCAAACTTTGATGAAGGTAAAAAGGGAGTTTCATCCTATTAAAACCAACCAAATGTACAAGAAATCACATATGGTACAAGAAAACTCTGGAGAAATGATCATCACATTTAGATAAAGTTGAATCATTGTCATAGGCTCAACCCATTCCAGATTTAAAATATTGATGTGCACCCCAATGCTTCAATGAGTATCATGGCTATCATCCTTCAAGAAATAATTGAGGTTTACTCCTTGCACCATATGTGTCTTAAACCATCTTTTCCCCTGAGCCGGTGTTTACATTTCCTCCACGATGCTTTCTTTTGTTACTTGAAATAGTACCTCCTGAACCTTAGAGATAGTGCTATCAAATGAGTCAATGAAATAAAAGGTGAGATTAAAATCATACCCGATGAAGAGGTGAAAAATCGGCTCGCAACCCACTTCTCTGAAAATTGCCAACATGTCAACCCCATACACCTGGAAGAGCATTGTTCCATCTGGCTCATACCATTTGAGGTTACCACTTTTTTCCATCTATCCAGCTAATAATAGGTCCTAAGAATTGACCAACTGGACTGTTTCCCCGACACTGCAAACTAGCCCTTGCATGTTCCACCACCTCAGAAATGGTTACCAACGCCTCAAAAATGGTTGCCACTACCTTAGAAATGGTTACCCCTCCTTATTAGATTTATAAAACACTTGCTTTTCATGCACTTAGTTGCCACTTTATGCACTTAATTTTCATAAAATGTTAATATATAATTTACCAAAGGTCTAATGTGTAGTCTATTAAACATTACTTTATCTCCCTCTATAAATTCATGATAAAGTGTTTTTTTTTAGTGTTTCACAACTAAATCTTCCCTAACTTTTTTGGTTTCATCATATTCTGGAAATGCTATAGGCATTGGAAAATAATTTCCCAACTCTCTTGTAGGTGTCGAAAAATCATTTTCTAGGTCCTACAATAGCGTCGAAAATTCATTTTCCAGTGCTTTTTCTCTTCAAGTCTTCTTCAATCTCTAATAAAGGAGCATTATCATATGTGATAATATCAGTAAGTACCTCATAAACCAAAGTATACATCTTATATCTATTATTTTTTGGTAATAAATCTCTATACTACTTTAAAATATCCACATCAAATCTTGTTTTATTATAAATATATTTTGCATTACATTGGAGATGTTTTATGAGGTATTTCACAAGGAAGACCTTGGCACTTTGGAGTGTGGTGAGAGGCTCAAATCTTGCTAGATTTTCAATAGTTGGTGCACGCTCTTCCTTTTTCGAGGTAGCTTCCTTCTGTCCATCCTCTCTTTCCTTTGGTATTTAAATTTGTGTTTCTTCTTTCGTAGTTACATTTCCATTTTTGAATTAATTTTTTAGCTATAAAAAACCTTGAGAACTAAGCAAAGTACCCATAAAAGTAACCAATTCCAAGGAAACATTAAACAAGATCTCATAAGTATCTTAAGGGCTTACCTTCTTTCCTCACTATTCCCCCTTTTGGTTTGTGGTTTCATTCAAGAACATGGTGACGACTCCAATCTCTTCCCACTCTCTTATGGTTGTAGTTGGGTTAATTGTATTTTATTCCACCATTGGAGTTTACTAGATTCTCCTTTTGCTCTCAAAAGATTGGAATCTTCAGACATGCATCCTTTAAATAACTTATAACTTGCTAGACATGAAACAAAAAAATTATATTGTCATAATTGAGTTGTTTAATATAACAAGAGATGTCTCATTTTATTATGATTTTTCTAAAAAAAAAAAACTCTTTTTCCAATTTAGCTACACATAAAGGCAATCACAATTGTATATACCCTTTTTGGTGTGGTTGACATTATATTTAAAAATTTTGATAAGAGAAAAATCAATTCCCAAGCACATGTGGAGTCCACTGCACCCACACAACAACGATAGTTATATCCATGGTTGTTGGATTGGATTATGAGAACCTAGGTGTGATGAAAACACCCAGTTTTCCCATAAACCATGGCCCCTCTTGTAAGGACATATGACATGGGGCCATGAAAATTCATAATGAAGAAAACCTTTAAAACATATAAGAAGTTTGAAATTTATGGACCATGTTGTCATATGCCAATCATGAATAACTACAATGAAAGGCTACAACCCATTACATATTTATATGAGACCATGGGATTTGTAAGAATATTGTATTCAATAACCCCCTATATCTATAATTTTATCACTTAATTAACATTTAAAACTCCCATGTATGGAGTGAAAGGAGAGGAGGAATTCAATTTCTAAGGGCATGCCTCTCCTTGACACACCACCACATTGGCATAACAATGACCACATAGTGGCTTACTCATAAACGACATATTATCTTATCAAGAAGAATTTAGTTGCTTTCCAATAAATAGGAGATGTCGATGGACATGAATCCCCTCCTTAAACCAAGGTTTGTAGTTGTGAACTAGTAATAATCTAAAGTAGTCATGAAAAAAGTGATAGTGCTTTGAGTTGGCATTCTCACGAAGATTGAAAAAAATGTGGCCAATCCAAACTAGAGATTTTGGACTATGACTATACTTGACAGAGAAACAAAGCCTGTGAATGACATGCCCATCTTTGAAGATCTCAAAGTTTGGTTTGTAATGGATTAGTGTTCCTGGAGCAAGTTTGAACAATTGTTCAATGAGATTATTACTTTGGATTTTGCAAAACTTTGATGTATATGCCTTAGGTTTATAACTTTAACACATTAAATTTCAAATTGTGACATGCAAAAGTTAAATGATTACATGATACTCTCTATCTTGAGCTTCACGATAATGATATTGTCCAACTTAAATTTGACACTCAAAACTTTTCAATTTTGCTCTAAAGTCTGTCAAATGAAGAAATCCTTAGATTGTAATTTTCATGCTTCAAATTGCAATTTTAATATAGATTTATACTGCTCATGAACCTACGAAATCACAATTCTAAGGTGGAAATATTGTAAACTTGAAGTGCTGACATTCAAGCTATTAGATTAAGGTAAAAAGATGCCTTCAAAAGAACTGTAAAATACCTGCCAAAAAAGGGTCATAAATCTTCAAAAAAACTATGGGAAAAAATGATAGTTTGAATCTACAACTTGGTGGTTATGTTCAATTCTCTTTGAGTTTTCTGAATAATCACATTCAATACATGAAGGATCCAAAAAAAATCTAAATTTAACTTGGGAAGAATAATTCAACAAACCCAAAAAACCTAACCAATGTGGGAAACAGTGGTACCCAACAGGAAAGGTAGTGGAAAAATAAATAGCCATTTAATTTCAGTGGCCCATATATACAAATTACTTCTTAAAAGTATCGATAAGAAATCTAATCAACAAAACTATATGTTCAGGAAAAGGATCAAGACTAGCTCCATTTGCAAAAGCATGGCCTTGAGTGCCTACTAGTGGGTTATCTGTTCACAATACTAAGAAATTCGTGTTTATAGGGTAGACAGTTGAGATATTTTCCAACATTCAAGCACATTCTAGAGCTGTTCCAAGCCCCATCATTCAAATCTACATGAGATTTATTTATGAATACATTCCTAAACAAAATTAGAGCTTAGAGCAGTTTCTATGTCCATTATGCAGAGTTATCTTATTCCACATTTTTCAACAAATAGAGAAGAGTCATATCCCCTTTGTGCTATTTCTTTGCAATACATAGTGCAATATTTTGAACATGATGTGAGGGAGTTGGGTTCATTGAATTTTTTACTTGTAAATGTTTAATGGGACAATAGGTTTCCTAATACATTTCTACATTTTTTTGTATATTGTGAGACAAAATGGAAAATAAATGGAAGGCTATAATGGGCCTTGAGGCGCAAGACCCTAAATAGAAAATCATATTTATAGGTAAAGATTTAGTTTGGTCTGAAGTATCTAAGGCCAACATGAGTATTGATCGAGTTGCAAAAATTCTGGTACGTAGAGTCAATGAATTCAATAAAGGAGAGGAAATGAATCCACAGGCTCCATGTACCTTTGCCTGACGAAAAACCAAAACTTCAGGCTTAACCAAGGATCCAAGCTTAAGGGTTAGTGTTGCACTGTGATGGGAACTGTAAGTATTTTAGAAATTCCTTCTTTGGATGTTGGTGTTCATTGTGATTTATTATTTTTCATATGTTTTGACATTGATTTTTTTTTTTTTTTTTATGTAGTTATGCTTTCTCATATGGTCCAGAGGACAATAGAGAAAAATGTACAACGAAATGAAAGCAATCATTTGTGAAAAAAAGGGGTTGCCAGGGCCATTTTATTGTAAATGTTATAGTTCAAAGCCCCGAGATAGCAATAATAACATACAACATGTATGATCATGAATATGGGGAAGGATGACCCTGTCATGGAAAACATGACATCTCAGGGGATGCTAGGTCTCTGCATAAGCCAAGGATTTCAAGGGACATGGTTTCTTATGTCGAAAGTTGTTTTTTTCTACAGGTGCCAATTGACTCAGTTTGTAAAATGCATATTAAGAAATATGTTGACATAGATGGCACATATCGGGATAGGGATATTTTCTTATGCAGAAAAGATGTCACAAACATCTATAATCGTCTGATGAAAGGAAATTATCAAATTCATAAAAAAGATGAAATGGGTGTGAATCTTTGGTATGAAAAACACCAAAATGATTTCTTCTTCTACCAAAATCCGAATGGTGAAAATGTCCCTCTTATAGCTGGAATACAAACAAAATGGATGTTGGGCACTATGGCTAAGCTATCCCATGATAGCTCAATGGCCATGGATTCAACATTAAACACAAATAAATATGGGTTTAGTATTTTTTCAATGATTCATTTTGTGAAATCATTTTGACTGTAATGATTCAATATGATTAATGGCGTAAAATTAACTTCATTTTTTTAATATGATAGTATCAATTGTACACACTTGTGGTGTTTGACGAGAAACAAAGTAGGGTTCCAGTTGCATGGTTGGTGATAGCACATCATAAGATATTTCACTATGGTTGGAGCACCTAATGCATATGTGTTCTTAGCTTTGTCATGATTAGGTCAATGCCTTTATGGTTGATGATGCATTGGTTGAAATTATTTCTTTGAGGTAACTTCAATCTTCTTATTTGACATTGGAATTTGTATTCAATCTAAATATTTTTCACTTCAAATGAATTAAATATGGCAGGAGCATCACCAGGTGTAAAGTAATATTGTGTGTTTGGCATGTAAAGAGGGCATGGATAAAAAATGTTAACTGGTTAGCCAGTAGTCCAGAAAAAGGAAAAGAGATGTTCAATGAACTAGGCCATACCATGAAAAATTGTTTGAATGATGAAGTGACTAATGTAATAAAAGGGTTTTTCACCAAATTTCCAATTGAGTTGAAGTTTTTGGACTATTTCCAAAGGAATTGGGCTTCCGGTGATAAGTTCAGTAAGTTCACATACTCTTTCTTGTGTTTATGCTTTTTTTGTTTCATAAAGATAAGATATATTTACTAATTGAGTTTTTACATTTAGGGATGTGGGTAAAAGGTTACCAAGATTTTCCTCATACAAATTAGGAGACAAATAATGATGTGGAATCATAACACTTTTATCTCAAGATTCCCTTTATATTTGATCGTAGAAAGAAATGTTCTCGTAGGATGGATTGGCTATTTTTACTTGCCTCAAAAATGTTGAATTGTGTTACCGATTCAAGGAAATTTTGAAAAAAGAAGGATATTTGAACAAACACAAGAAAGAGAAGTAAATTGAATCATAAATGGAAAAATCTAGAAGAATTCCAGATAGTGATTGCAACCTTCATGAGAGCATATCTCATGCTTATTGGGCGAGGAATACATTTACACCTGATATGCGATATCTTATCACTTGGCATCACACAATTTTTTCACTTGTGATTTCCCATGGTCTATTCATGGAAACATTTGCAAGCATAACATAAAGGTAGGTTGGTTGTGTTCCCCTTCAATGAATCCAAATGCTTTATTGGATCATGATACCACACCCAACACATTCAATTCCCCACTTGAGATAGCTATAGAGGCTCCAAACCTCGATACAAATGTTGACACAACTATCATGTTTAATAACAATGTAGATCCAAATGTTGAAGAACTTTAGTTGGCTAGAGAGGAGTTGTTTGGCTACGTAAACCTACTAATGAATATCCTTCCTACTACTTTGATGAAGACAAAATGAATGATAGGCTTGGTTAAAAAAATGATGAAAGATGCCAATGATCTTCATATTATGGACTATGACTTCACCCTTGGATTGGGTGATTGTGTGTCATCTTTAAAGAGAAAGAAGAGTTTCCTTATCCCTAAAAATAAAAAAAAGAGGCAAACAAGTGGCAACTTGAAAATTGTTCTGAATTTCCATGCATCCAATTATGAACCATTTCAATTTCAACATCTAAAAAAATGAGGCCATCCTCATTCCAATAATGCATCCTCTATTGTCCCGGGTAAGTTCCATAAAGGGACGAGATCAACATGTTTAGATTAGTTTATATAGACATAACCATTTATTGATGAAGTACTGTGTAAATATTTGCAGTGGTGCAACATCCCACTAGTGTGTGTGATCCTATGGATCATCCTCCATTGGAGCATGCTTCGTTGGTTGAAAAATTTTCAATTGGTGATTTTACAACTATGTTTCCATATCTTTCCTCTTAAGTTCCTCTTAAATGTGTGTACCGAATGTTATCGATGTTGCTAAGGTAGTGTCTGAATGTTTTTAGAGGTGTGACATCCCACCAGTGATCCTTCAATTTAAGCACATAGACGGATGCACCATTGATCTACTTATCATATCATTCAAGGGGCATTGGATGAGATTCCTAATTCATGTAGTCAATATTATGATGTGCATATTAATTTACATGCCATTATTTTCTTTGATGAAAATTGCACTGTTATCTTACAGATGCAAGAGCTTCTCCTATGGAACATCCTCCATTGGAGCATGCTTCATTGGTTGACAACTGTCCAATTGGTGATTTTCCAGGTATGTTGCTATATCTTTCCTCTTAATTTTCTCTTAAATGTGTGTACTAGATTTTATTGATGTTGCTAATGTAGTGTCTGAATGTTTGCAAAGGTGCGACATCCCACTAGTGTGACTTCAATTCAAGCACATAAACAGATGCACCAACGATCTAGATATCCTATCATTCAAGGTGCATATGATGGTATTCCTAATTCATGTAGTCAATATTAATTTACATGCCATTATTTTCTTTGATGCAAATTGCATTGTTATCTTATATATGCAAGAGATTCTCCTATGGATCATCCTCCATTGGAGCATGCTTCGTTGGTTGACAACTGCCCAATTGGTGATTTTCCAGGTTTGTTGCTATATCTTTCCTCTTATTTTTCTCTTAAATGTGTGTACTGGATGTTATTGATGTTGTTAATGTAGATTCTGAATGTTTGTAGCTATGCGACATCCCACCAGTGTGCCTTCAATTCAAGCACATAGACATATGCACCATCGATCTAGTTATCATATCATTCAAGGTGCATTGGATGGGATTCCTAATTCATGTAGTCAATATTATGATGTTTGTATTACTCCACATGCCATTATTTTCTTTGATGAAAATTGCATTGTTATCTTACAGATGTAAGAGCTCTTATGGATCATCCTCCATTGGAGCATGCTTCGTTGGTTGAAAATTTTCCAATTGGTGATTTGCCAAGTTTGTTTCTATATCTTTCCTCTCAGTTTACTCTTAATATCACTAGTGATCAGTGGTGGAGATTTATCTCCCTCTCCTAATGAAGTAAAGCACAAGGGGTGTATGAGTATAGCACAAGGGGTGTTAGCAAGTTATAATGGTTGGTTTCCAAAATTACAGTCAACACAACAAAATGGACATCACATGTTTATTTTGTTCATCAATTTTTGTTCATTGAAGCTCTAATCTAGCTATCAAGCCCACAATAGCTTTATGTTTCATGTGATTCAAAATTCTCATATTGGGAGCATTGTTCCTAGTATAATATTGACATGCATATATTGAAAACTTGTGACACGTCTCAAGAGTTGGTTATGTTGTGCAGGTCATTTTCTTGACAAACAAACATCATGCCAAAGAGAAAGGTTTGGAAATCCAAACAAATGATTAGGAGACAACTTGTAAAAAAAATTCATCTATTTTGATTCCCAGTTCGAGAGCTCGACATGGAATACACATAATTTTGTCAATAAGGATAGACTTTATTTAGTAAATTGTATCATAAAAATATAGTAATATTTTATGGTTTCTTTCTTGGATATTATGGATCTTAAAGTTTTATACATTTTGATATATAATGTATGAAAAATAAAGACAAAGGGTTAAAAACTCTTTGGAAAAAACTTTGTAGATCAATATAGTTTGCTCTTTACAGAAGTTTGAAAGGTTTCAAAGATTCATGTGTTATTGGTTTTTTGTTTGTCCTCCTTCTACATGCCTGTTCTCCTTTTTGTTGCTCATATGTTCATATCTTCAGTATTGGAATACAGTTGTAATGAAATAGAATTCATGATTGATTGCCTACTCTCATAATAACCAAATTCTATAAGAATTTTTCCATCTAAAGGTTACAAAAATCATTGTGTGGTGCTCTGTTTTTTTGGATCAATATGCTATTCTTCTATTACATCTTGATTTTTACAATATGAATGAAGAAGCCAATACTTGTCTTGCCTCTGCGAGAGTTTTGAAGGATTTGTAGCTCTTACTCATTGTTGGGCATAGGATCCCCCGCAACATGTTTTTGGGGCTCAAAGGCCAAGTTTGGTCAAGTATATTGTAAGACTCTGCGAATTGCAGGCGCGGAGCGCGAGGCCTAGGATGAGTCATAGGGCTGTCCGCTCTAAAATATTGTAATTTAATGTAAAGTTGTGTTAGCCTACCCATGGTCCGCGGATCATGGGATTGTATAAATAGAGCGAGGCTCTAAGTGTAAAGAGGTTCAAGGATAGGTAGAATAGCTGTCTATACTTCCTCTATTTTCCAACATGGTATCAGAGCATCTCTACTACACATACAATATGATATGCATCATGACATTGAATATGAATTTGAAGCCTTATATTTATAATTTCAGGCTCGCCTTCCAACATTTCGGTGTTCATCTTGGGGGTCGAAGTGTGATCAATGGAATCAGGATGAACACACAGCTTAGTGATTATGACGTAGAGCCCCTCTCATGGTGCTGCATCACTTCAAAAACAATTATGTCTATGAGATCTAGTATGAAGCGGCTTACATTGCAAGCCATGCTTGGATTGTTTTCGACTTCATTGTTCTTGCCCGAATTGATGTGCATCCTCTTCAAGGTCGCGACTTCATTGTTCTTGCCCGAATTGATGTGCATCCTCTTCAAGCGCGACTTCATTGTTCTTTCCTGAATTGATGTGCATCCTCTTCAAGGCCGCCAACAATTGATTGTTTATGTATAAATAGAGTGAGGCTCTAAGTGTAAAGAGGTTCAAGGATAAATATAATAGTGAAGGCATGGTTTGAGGTTAGAGTTGGATCTGAAGTGTACTAGGTCATAGTAGTAGGAAGAGGCTTTTTAGTTGAGTGTGTAGAGGCCTAGTAAAGTCCGCAGTTGAGTGTGCAGACCCCTGCAGCTGAGTGCGCAAGGTGGAGTCAGATCTGTACTTGGGATTGAAAGTTAATTAAGAGAAGTTTACTCTGTGCATCTATTCTTGAATCCGTATTTTGATGTTATGCATTACTTTTACTTTGTTTATTTACTGCGTGCAATTGATAAATACTTGTATGAATGCTTATATATGAAATTAATAAGCTAACAGAGCCTAATTAAGGGAGAATTGGGTAAATAACACAGGTCGCGTTGCGGCTAGAACTGTGTGAAGACAATATCGCAGGGCGCAGGGTGCTCGCTATTGCAAGTAGCACAACAAGTGTGAAGGTTGGACTACGTACCAATCAACTCATATCAGACATCCCTAGGGTGCGGAAACTTGGTTCTAGCACCCTCCCATACTACTTCGGGTGAGACCTCAGTTCGCACTCCGTTGGCTGTTGCTGAAAGGGCCAGTAGTACCAAGATTTGCTTGGCTAAATCACTTCTGAACCTGGGTCAGGCCCCACTAAGCTAACAAATGGTTCCATTGCCGGGACTAGAATCTGCATAAGGGATGTCTGATGTCGTGCCACTGGAACCCAACAAAGAAGGAAATTGAAGAGTGGTTGGACAAGAAGATTAATGAGTTCGCGACAGAGGAAAACATAACTCCGCAAGTACCTAAGGAAAAGTGGTTGGAGTGCTACGTGTATATGGAAATCCACAAGATTTTCTTTGCATCCTTTCCTTGTGAGCTGTATGAGTGGATCACGAAGTTAGCCGACAGCCAAGGAAGTTGTAGGCTCAATAAACCAATAGTGTGGACTTCAAAATTAGTGCGCAGACTAGAAGCATCAGAAGATAAGATCGTGCAAGCTATGGACCATTGGCTCGACTGGATCATAGGGGGATTTATCACTAAGTTTGTGGTAGACACGACTGTGAGCTACAACGAGGCAGAACGATGCTTTCTAAAAGGACCGCAAGGTAAGTATATTAAATCTTTGAATACTTGGATTAAGATGCTATTGTGTGAAAAAAGGGTCATGCTAATACATTAATGTTTGGGACTATGCGGAGCGGAAAGATCTACAAAAGTAGAGAAGAATTAAAAAACAGTCCCTTAATTTCACCCTTGCAAGAGAGCAAGGAAGAGTTCGCTAAGTTCTCTCTGAAGCGCTGCCAGTTTGATAAGGCAACACATTTCGTGGTTACTACCTCCACCCACACAGCCACCTGCTTCACCTCCCTCACCTCCACCACCTCCACAGTTCAGTATGGCGAGTGCGATCAAACCACCAAGATTTAGAGGGGTAGGGAATGAGGATCCAGACCAATTCTGGTTTGTGGTAAGAGCAATATGGGAAGCACAAGGCGGCACAGACGACAATATTAAGAAGGTTACATTGGTGAGTGCACTGTAGGATTGTGCATTAACATGGTATATCAAGCACTCTAACGACCACCCAAATGCAGGGATAACAGAGATCTAGAATGTGTTGAACAAGGAATTTAGTAGGCCAAAGTCAGAAACACAATCAATCATCGGGTTTAAAGAAATTGCGATGCTCCCGAGCGAGACTCCCTGGGATCTAGATCAACGATATGACGTTCACAGATGGAATGACGCTGTCACAACATAAAATTTCCACCTAAGCCGAAGCATTGGAAATGGCAATGAGATTATATGAGACCTAGATACAAGACCCTGGGTTGGGAGTTCAACAAATCCACGTGCAACTACAGAATCTGTGTTTAGAAATGCAAATCTTGAAGCAGGATAGGGCACTGTGGCTAGAGGTGCGCGAGGAAGTATGGTGCATAAAATGCAAAGGCCAGGGCCAAGACAAGGATCACTGTCCAGTGTTTGCGAACTACTTGGCAGGAGGAGGACCAATGTAGTTGAGACCGGAGGCACAGGCAGGGCTGAGCGTGGCACCCGCTTTATGGTGCGCGATCTGTCATATAGGAGGGAAACACACGACGAATAATTTTCATTTGTTGCAGAAATATACATAGAAACCCCAACAATTGTTTTGTAATTTCTACAGGTCGGTATGCCATGATGAGCGCACTTGCTGTAGTTACGAGCTAATGATGGATCAGACCCCTGCCTATAGGATGCAGACTGAAATGTGAGCCCTCGATCTAGATGCGGGGATGGCGTGCGCTGGATTTCAGGGGCGAGGTCGAGGATGAGGTGGAATGGGACCAGGAAGTGGCCACAGACAATTAATTTGTTACAATTGCGGAGGACCATGGCACTATTCCCGCAATTGTACCAACCCAACAAGGATATCCTATTCGTATTATGCTTATTTTGATCATGAAACAATAGACTGTCCTATGTTGATCACAAGGATGCACGAAAAAGGGGTACTCTAGCCTCCCCCGACTCAAAATATATAGATGATGAGGTTTGAGCCATGCAAAGAGGACCTGAATGTAAACCTGATGCTCAGAAGCGATACGGCCATGGGAGAGGATACAAGGAAGAAGCCAGAGGAAAGTACGTGGGTTCGCAAGGCTCATGCAAAGGAACTCAAGTTTGACTTAGAACGTGTAAAGGAGACATTCATGGAAGCTAAGAAGAGATTCACGAAGGCCTCCACCTCAAGTAGTAAGGATCAACCAGAGCTAGGAATGGATACTTCAATGCTCACTACCTTTCTGGAGACATGCATGAAACTGCTGCGTGATAGCAAGGCAGTTAAAGGACTACAGGAGCTGATCACTAGGCGCGTAGGGTCAGGAGAACCATGTGTAGTCCAGAAATTGGGGAAGCATGCATTACACACTGGAAGGGAAATGAGGTTGACTGCACAGATTGGTGAGTATGAAATGGATCAGGTAATCCTAGATCTGGGTTCGGATGCAAATGTATTATCGAAGAAAACATGGGAATGCATTGGTAGGCCTATGTTACAATGGTACCCTATTCAATAACGAATGGCGAACCAACAAAATATTTTGCCCATGGGGAGGTTGCAAGGGGTAACAATTGATATTGAAGGCACGACAATGCAGGCAGATTTTGAAGTAATAGAGATTGTTGATGACACCAATTCCTATCCCACGCTGTTAGGAATAGACTAGGCCACTGATATGAATGGAGTCATAAACCTGAAGAAGAGAAGAATCATCTTCGAGAAGAAATCACTACGTGTGGTAGTCCCACTAGACCCAACCGAAGGAGTACGCTACACTAAATGAGTGCGCGGTGATGATAGCGGTGATGATCTCGATTGTATTTACAAGATAACTGTGCGAGATCAGGATTGGGTGAATCCAATGGCATATGGAAGGATCTTGTGGGAGTGCAAAAGCTCTTGCACTTCAGATTCAGACAAAGAAGTAGAGCGGTGGCGGAATTGATTGCACAAAGTGATGATGCTGAATTGCATCATGATGGTTAGATCACTGCGTTGTGTGACAACAGAGGCGAGGGAGCTGCCAACATATGATGGATTGACAGTGATGGATGAATTCCTGAGAAAATTTGAAAGTGCAGTACCAGAACAACAACAGTTCTATGTGTTGAAGTGGGCACTACGCGCAACACCCACACAATGGTGGGGTACACATCAAGGAAATTTTGGGGACTGGTGCGGATGCAGAAGGATGATGCGCCTACAATTTGGGAAACCAAAACTATATTTAGAAGAAAAATATGATGGACGAGATGACCCACGTACACACCTCGCGAAATGGACTGAGGTCTACGTGGAAGAACCACAACCTGGATGGGTACACTTATTCTACCATACCTTGGATGTCATACCCATGAATTGGTATATCAAGACAAAACTCCAACATGGTACAGGTGAATGGGATGTCTTGCACGAGGGATTTTTGTTAACATTCACATTTGAAGACCGGTGGTCAGATACTGTTGATCATGCGCTGCAAGCAGCAAAATATGCCATCTTCAAAATACCATAGGAGCCACTGGAAATGCTTCAACCAGTATGGGCAACCCAGTTAAGTAGCACCCTAGAATGTTATAAAGTGTAGGTGGAGGAGGATGAGGATGACCCCCGAAATATTAATATTCTAGAATCCGAAGGCTTTCACGAGGTTCGAGGACCATCAATTGAGGATCCCGACATCACTGCACCGCTAAAAACAAAGCAGGTAAACATTGGCGCAGAAGCGGAACCAAAGTATGCGATGCTTGGGGATTATTAGGATGATGCTATAGGAGATAAGGTCACTGAGTTACTCCACAAATACTAAGACTTGTTCCTGACCAAAATCACGGACTTAAAAGGGATCATTGGCGACTTAGGGATGATGAAGATCACTTTGAAACCATATGCGAAGCTAGCTAAGCAGCGGCCTTACCGCTTGAACCCAAAGTATAAAGAAAAGGTCCGTGATGAATTAGACAAAATGCTCGCAGCCAGCATTATTGAACCAGTGGAAGAATCCAATTGGGTGAGTCCTATGGTAGTGCAGGAGAAAAATAGAAGGGTGAAATCAGAATATGCATAGACCTCAGGAAGCTGAACGATGCCTGTGTACATGATCCATTCCCAACACCATTCACAAATGAAGTACTAGAGAATGTTGGCGGCTAGGAAGCATACTCATTTACGGATGAGTTCTCGGGATACCATCAGATAAAGATCACACCAGAAGATAGGAGCAAGACGACCTTCGCAACAAAATAGGGATGCTTTCAATGTACTATAATGTTGTTTGGATTGAAGAATGCGCCAGCTATATTTTCGTGCATCATGGTAGCCGCGTTCAAAGAATACATCCACAAATTTTTGGAGGTCTATCTGGATGATTGGACTATTTTCGGATTAGTTAAGCACCATGTAGCAAGCTTACATGTGATGCTAGATACTTACCGCCGACACTAGATTGCATTGAACCTCAAGAAGTGAACATTCCTTGTTCCCTTTGGAAACATGCTGGGACATGTGGTCTGCAAACAAGGACTGATGGTGGACCCTATGAAGATTGTTGTTATCCTCAATTTGGAAGCACCGTGAAGTGTTAAACAACTGCGCGCTACCTTGGGACACGCTGAGTACTATAGAAACTTCATCAAAAGGTATGCCCAAATAACTGTGCCGATGGAAAATCTATTGAAAAAAGATGTTATATATTGCTGGAATGATGACTGCATGGAAATCCTGGATGTCCTAAAAGGGAAACTGGCCTCCGTTCCAATCTTGGTCTTCTCAAAATGGGACGTGGGATTCCATGTGCATGTTGATGCATCGTGTATCGCGTTGGGAGCCATACTCACACAAGAGGGCGTGGAGGGTGTATATCACCCAATCGTGTTTGCAAGTCGAAGAGTATCCAAAGCAGAAAATAACTACTCTACCACCGAACGTGAGGGGTTGGCAATGGTGTATGCGCTCCAAAAATACTGACACTATTTACCGGGAGGACATTTCAAGATGTATATCGACCATTCCATGTTGAAATACCTGGTGAACAAGCCTGTGTTGGGGGGGTGCATATGCAGATGGCTTTTACTATTTCAAGAATATGATTTTGAGGTCATAGTTAAGCCAGGACGCTTGAATGCAAGGCCAGACCACTTGTCACGAATTGAGACGGGCGAGGAACCAACAAATTTGGAGGAGGGACTACCTGATGCACAGATCTTTTCAATACGTGTTGTGGATGGAAACTTCAAAGATACAATCCATTTTATAATAACAAGAACTATGCTGAAGGAGTACTCAATCCAACAGAAGAAGGAGTTGGTAGTGCACACCATGAACTTTTCTGTCATCGTGGGACACCTCTACAAGATGGGAAACGATGAGATATTGCAAAGATACATACCTAGATTTGAACGAGGTAAGATCCTTGTGGAAGCACATGGGGACGTTATAGGAGGACATTATGCAGGATGCACGACCACACAAAATATTCTTAGCACAGGGCTATGGTGGCCGACCCTACACTAGGATTTGAAAGCGCATTGTAAAGCCTACGATATATGTCAAAGGACAAGAAAACCATTACGAAGGGACGAGATGCCACTAAACACCCAAATGGCACTACAACCATTTGAGAAATGGGAAATTGAATTTGTTGGCCCAATCAAACCTCAGAGAAAGACGGGTGTGTGCTACATCATCACTGCGACGGAGTACCTGACACGATGAGCGGAAGCACAACCGGTCAAAGATTGCGGAGCCCCTGCTATGACTGTAATTTTTTTTTTCAAAAATGTGTTGACACGATTTGGCTGTCCAAAAATATTAATGAGCGATCATGGAACACATTTCTTGAATGAAACCATCAGCGTGCTCATAGAAGAGTTCCAGGTTTATCACTAGAAAGTTCACCGTACCACCCATAGGCTACTGGAACAATAGAAGCATTCAATAAAATACTAGAGACTGCGCTGACCAAAGTATGTAATGTTCAGCGGGACGACTAGGACCTGCGTGTACCCGCTGTGTTATGGGTGTACAGGACAACGTGCAAGAAATTGATGGGACAAACACCATTCCGGTTGGTCTATGGTATGGAAGAAGTCATGCCGATGGAATACATCGTCCCTAGTCTGTGAATAGCAGCACTCACAGGCATGACGGATCGTGAAGCTTTGGAGGAAACGCTCACACAATTAGAAGAACTCGAGGAAGAATGATTTCTGGCGGGATTTCATCAGCAAGTACAAA
Source organism: Pinus taeda (assembly GCA_000404065.3). Lineage (NCBI taxonomy): Eukaryota > Viridiplantae > Streptophyta > Pinopsida > Pinales > Pinaceae > Pinus > Pinus taeda. The sequence continues at coordinate 101,183 of APFE031399844.1, forward strand.
AACAGTGTGAAAAGGCTTGGCACAATCATCATATCAAGCTGCACACCTTTAAGGTAAATGACTTAGTACTATTGTATGATAGAAAGTTTGAAAAATTTCCAGGCAAATTCAGAATGCATTGGCTAGGACCATATGTGGTAAAAGAGGTCATCGACGGAGGCACGGTCTAACTAGTCAAAATCAATGGAGAACCCTTCCCAGGCAAGGTCAATGATAGCCGCTTGAAAATATACACGGGTGGGCCAACTCTTTGACTAATTCGCTGAAGCACAGTCTTCATGGCCCCGGACAAGGGCGCGGGACTATAAACACAAGCACCAGAAGCCGTACCAAAGAAGAGACACGAGTCAGACGTGGATGATTCAAAAGCAGGAATGGAGTAGATCTAGCAGATGATAGAACAGTGCGTTGCGGACCTTCACACAACACAGGCACATTTGGAGGGGCTCCGTGCCAAGATTGCCGCACCAGCAGAGTGACTCGAGATGAGTCATGATGATTGTGTTGGGGGACTGTTGGGCATGGGATCCCCCGCAACATGTTTTTGGGGCTCAAAGCCCAAGTTTGGTCAAGTATATTGTAAGACTCTGTGAATTGCGGGCATGGAGCGCGAGGTCTAGGATGAGACATAGGGCTGTCCGCCCTATAATATTGTAATTTAATGTAAAGTTGTGTCGGCCTACCCATGGTCCGCGGACCATGGGATTGTATAAATAGAGCGAGGCTCTAAGTGTAAAGAGGGTCAAGGATAGATAGAATAACGAAGGCATGGTTCGAGGTTAGAGTTGGATCTGAAGTGTACTAGGTCATAATAGTAGGAAGAGGCTCTGTAGTTGAGTGTGCAGAGGCCTAATAGAGTCCACAACTGAGTGTGCGGACCCCTACAGCTAAGTGCACAGGGCGGAGTTGGATCTGAACTTGAGAATGGAAGTTAATAAAGAGAAGTTTACTCTGTGCATTTGTTCTTGAATCCATATTTTGATGTTATGCATTAATTTTACTCTGTGTATTTACTGCGTGCAATTTATAAATACTTGTATGAATGCTTATATTTGAAAATAATCTATGTAGTGATCTAACAGAGCCCAATTAAGGGAGAATTGGGTAAATAACACAGGTCGCGTTGCAGCTAGAATTATACGAGGACAATATCACAGGGTGTGGGGTTCCTGTTGTTGCGCGTAGCACAACAAGTGCGAAGGTTGGACCGCGTACCAATCACCTCATATCAGACATTCGCACGGTGTGGAAACCTAGTTCTAGCACCCTCCCATACTACTTCGGGTGAGACCTCAGTCTGCGCTCCACGGACTGTTGTTGAAAGGGCCAATAGTACTGGGATTTGCTTGGCTAAATCACTTCTGAACCTGGGTCAGACCCCACTAAGCCAACACTCATTTTTGTAAACATAAGCACACATATGAGTATGGACATGAGTGGGGATGTTGCTACACCTGTTTTAAAAATTGTTGCCTTGTATATGCTCATAAAAAAATTAGTATATGTTTAATCCAAAGGTTTTAACGCGTATTTTATTAAACATGACCTTATCACTCTTTAATATTTCATGACAAAGCATTTTCCAATGCTTAATAACTTAATTCGCACAAACTTTCTCAGTTTTATGATTTTGCAGCATTCCTGTAGGCAGTGGAAAATGATTTTCCAACGGTCTTGTAGGCACTAGAAAATTATTTCTCAACGCTTTTCTGATAGATATTTTGAATACTTTTGAATAAAAAATTGTCAATGGTCCAATATTACCAACAAGGTGGATTATTTCTTGCTATGAAATGAAAGAAATAACCTACCCCCTTACTGCTTTACAATTGGTGACCCAACTTAGAACATAAAATTTTGATTCAGTAAGTACAATAGTAACTCTGGAGGGAATTTCTTGATACATGGGACAATAATGAAGTTCTTAGGGGATCAAAGCATAATGATAAAACTTGCAAGGACAAATTACAAACACAAATCACTTTTACCAAGCATACAAGATATAACATTTTGAAAATGGATACTTCCTTGAAGGCAAGGCACTTGGATAACACGTCCATACTCATATGTGTGCTTAAACTCTAGTGGAAGGAAGCCATAATTAAAATGATTTTTATTTTAAGCTTATATTTTAATTGAAGCCACCTTTTCCCATTAAAACACCTCACCATCCCAAATCCCTTAAAGCATGCTAACAAAAGTCATAACATTTAATGGAGTGCCTTATAATTTCCCCCTTAGTCATCCCCTGCCATATCTACCTTGAAACTTTGCTGAATAGATGCTTGGCTGTATTTGGTATTTTGATTTCATGGTGCTGAAGATGTTCACTGTGTGTCTATTAGCAGTGTCATTTGCAAGCAATTCTTGCCAAAAATCCCAATTTCTTCCAACCAACCCCTATAAGAAATTGTATCTATCTTTCTTAACTACATGTTGTTTGAAGATAACATGCCTGAGTTCAAGCCATTCCCTGTACAAGAATAGTCTGTAGGATCATGTTTATATGGCCTCATATATTTATGCCTCTTAAAGGAGTGTCCAGGTCTTTGAGAGGGTGTTTTTCTGTCCAACCTCTCAAGCATTGTCTTTATCAGGTCCAATTCATTAAGGGATGTGCCAATGGCCTTTGAATTTGTAATTTTGTTTAAGAAAAGGCTACTAAATATGGAAATATACACGTCAGAATTTTGAATGTCTAAGTTTCTAAAATGGAACCCCGTAATGTGAAATGTAAAGATAAAACCAATTTAACTTAGAAGGGAATAGATGGGTTCAAGAAACACAAAAGAGAGGATATACTTAAGAGTTTTTCACAACAGTCATCATGTTAATAATTGATTTGTATTACACTTGATTACCTTTATTGAAGTCATCTAAGGAAAGGAAAGGAATATCCCTGATATGGAGCAAAATGATCTCTATTATATAACTACTTTTACTAAGGTTTTCCCATTGTGAAGATATGGCCCAAAGTCTACAAACAGTCACCTACAAACATTCACTTGCAAAAGTCAAGTTTTACCCTTAGGCATAGAAATCTACAGTTATGTCCAACAAAAGAGTCTTAAACATCAAGTCAACAAAGGGAATTTCAATATTAAAGTGAGTGAAGCAAAATAGATACTATGACCATGAATGCTACATATGGTGGGTTTTAGACTATTAACTGATTTATTTATTTTCCAAGACTGCTTTTTTGCAAATTATTTACAGTAATATTTTTGGAAGGGGATGGTAACTTATGCACTCCCTTTACATTAGTTTTCATCTAACAGGGGCCTTTTGCAAAATTTTAGTGCCTTCTCTTTTATGCATTGTGTGTTATCTTTGTATCAGTTCCTGTGGTGGTTAATTTTTGCTTTATTTATTGTGCAATTTTTATTTCGCATTTCCCTATTTTTCCTACAATATTCTCTCTTTTTGAGAATATTTTACATGTCAAATTTTGGGTGTTCATATTGATGGTAAGTGATGCTTGTAACAAATAATGCTTAGGTAGTTGTCTATTGCTGACCACTGATAGGTGATGTAAAGAAGGAATTGTTGTGATTCTTCCAAATTTTAATACTTGGTTTGTTGCGTTTAATCTTCTAATTATTAGATAACCATTTTAAAATTTTGGAATTGCAGATAATACATTTCTTGTGTTTGAATTTATAATTTCCTACAATTTTTTTGTGGTAAAGTAAGTTTAATGAGGATTCTATTTTAAAAAGTATTCGTTTTTTTATAGTGTGTTTTTTACATGTAAAATCTAATCCTTGGCTGAAGAGGGACCATGCTATTTAAGCTAAGAAGTTATCAAGTTGAAATTTTGTAGGGGTCATAATGAGCCATTCGATTCCTCATGTAATGAGATGGGCATATAAGCAACATCTTTATTCGTTAATTTGAACTGCAAATTATAATTCATTGAAATCTACAAGCAAATATTTAAAGACTAATATGGATGTTTTGAACAATACATAACATTTGGATAACTTCATCATAATAATACTTACATTAAAAATATAATCATGTTTGTGATTGAGACAACATGAGTATATATTTTCAAGGTCACTTTCTTACATTTCACCCGTTTCCGTTTTTTGTAGAAAAAAGATAGATCAAATTCTGAAACAAACCCACTAAAACAAGAGATAATTTTTTTTAAGCCATCTTTCCTGCAATTTGCAAATTCCAAGGAAACATAACACACATCAATGTGCAAATTGAGACTAAACTTGGATTGTGAGGCTCAACCTGTACTTCATAGATAAAATTTTTAGATTGAAAACTTGAATGTAATACTACCCCTATAGTCTATGGATAAATTTTTGGATTGTCAACTTGAAGGTGAGTATAAGCATGTACTTGATAGATAAAATTATGGTTTTCAAAACACAAAAGTTGTGCACAATTTAAATAGAAGGTTTAAATGTATAGCGAAATATCCACATTCTGTTCAATTTTATGGATTTGAAAGTCATTGGATTCAATGTTTTTAATATTGTTTTCTTGCTTATAATTTTAGCTTAAATTTCCAATTTTAATAAAAAACATGAAAGAGGGTAATGGAGGTTGTCAGGTGTTGTGTGTTTTAAATCACAAAAATAGAACATTTTCACATAAATGTTGTTAACATTTTTAGGCCCCTTGACTAATTTAAACTTTAAATCTGGACATAATTTCCTCAATGCATTATAAAATTCAAATCACTAACATGGTAGAATAACGCAAAAGAAATTATTGATAACCTCGACAACATTCAATTTTTTATTCAAAAACCATGCAAATATTACATTTCTCCATATACACGGAATATATCACATTTGTCCATATACTTGTCACCCATACAAGAGAACCCAACCATTGCAAGTTGGGGGAAATAATATATTAATGGGTTTTTCTTTAGTGAAAGAACCATGCCATGAGAGCCCCCACAAAAATAACAACAAACATGCATTCCCACAATGGGGACCTATCTTGCCACTGCTCAATGATTTCTGGTGTAACAGATGATGATCCTATGTCATCATTGATAACTCCTCACAGTAGATGAGCGGGAATTCTTTGTATATCTTCATTGTAATCTATGTCAAAAGATTGAAATTCATAACTCTAGATTTTGGATTCTTTGTAAAGGGGTTTGAGATTCTCCTTCCAAACTTGATATGTGAATTTCATCTGGTTTCAGATTAAATTTGAATTTATTTATATGGTGATATCATTAACACAAATATTTTTTTCCTCTTTCAGCCCTTCGACAAGGGCAATATAGTATGCCTTGTTATTTGTAGTCATGCCATGCACTTCTTTCTTTCTATGCAACACACATTTTGTTGCACTATTATGAAGCACAAATTGAAAAGTTGCTCACCTCGGATTAGGATAACTTTGAATTTGTGAATATGGTGATATCATTAACAGAAATATTTTTTGCCTCTTTCATCCCTTGAACAAGGGCAATATAGTATGCCTCGTTATTTGTAGTCATGCCCTTCACTTCTTTCTTTCTATGCAACACACATTTTGTTGCACTATTATGAAGCACAAATTGGACAATTGCTTGTCGATTAGGATAACAAGAGACTTCAATGCACATGATCCACTTTTGCACCATTCTTTATGCTTATAATAGTTGGAAAATAAGATAATAATAAAATGATATTAGAATTAGGCATTTAAATTTTAATATTAAACAACTTGTAGTTCCAATAATAAATGAGGAAATAATGTATTTAAGCATATGCCTTAGCAAAAACCAATAAATGAATATTTCCAAAAAAATCATGGGAACATTACAAAATAATAACTCCTTCAACCATTCACAGAGGACAATTCTCCAGATATTCATACTCAGAAAGCCAAAATGAAAGTTGAAACAATGGAACATAATAATAAAATTTGCGTAATTTGTAAGATTACATGGAGAATAAAAGAATAAAACATATAATAAAATTACTAGTCATTCATAAGTGGCACTATGGGTAGGGTAATAACATAAGAAAATCACTCAGGAAAGCATACAAATTTAATAGATTCTGCTACATAACTATAGCAAACTTCCATTAAAGGATCAACAAGACACATTACTATGCATGCTTGCTAGTACAAACCAAACATATTCTGGACAAGATTTTTGCTAAATTGGATTATAGAGAATTGACTATCTACCCAAGTAATACCAGCAAAATAATCCATAAAAATAAATAGAAGGCAAAAGGAATACAAGCTCTTGTTGGAATCCTAGAGAAGATATATCCAAAAAATAATCCATGAACATAAATGGAGGGAAGAAATATTATAAACTCTTGTTAGAAATCCATTTCATGTAGATTTTCATTAATAGAGCATGATATGTTTCAAATTGTGTTTTCAAAAGAATAAAAGGGATATAAGGGTTCAAATATTGAAATAATAGTTAAAAAGAGGAGAAAATTGGGCATAAGATGTGTTTAAATTTGATACTTTTCCAAAATACACTCCAATATAGAGAAGAGGATTTGAAGTTATAAGCAAAGTGCAATAGATCACTTTGATTCTTCTACCATTGAAGTTCATTAGCTTTTAACCACAAATGTTTAACTTCCCTTGCTTTTAATAACAAATGTTTAACTTCCCTTTCATATCAAGTGCCACAACTAGCAGGCTTCCCCACCAAATAGAGAGAATAAACATAATACAATTATTCAATGTTGATCTACACCCTAGAGCAATCCACATCCTGTTGTGTCTCTTTTTGAATTTCTGAACTGAGTCGCTATTATATTTCAAGAAAAATTGGCCCTGATTCATTCCCCTTTTGAATAATTTGAATGGGTACAAGAAGTAGTTGGTGTTCACATGCAAAATAAATGGGTTCATTGTGTTTGTTTTATTCTCATTACAAACCTACAAAAATAGTGGTAGAGAATCTCTGTGATGTGTTCTTTTAAGGTGGGAGGAATCATCAATGCACATTTGGGAAGGTGACTATAGTTTGCCTTGAAATATGGGGACATATTTAGGATGCCTCAAGGTTTTTCTTAGTTGAGTTTTACAGTTTTGTGGTCAAATAGAAATTTAGCTTCCACTGGTGGACGTGTTGGTGAACCTGGTTAGACTCTCACTAAGGAGTAGATGCGTGCAGTTCAATGTTGTTGGTATTGTTTTCATCAATGGTTAGAAGCATTTGTAGCGCTGACTGATTGTTGTTACATATAGGAATCTAAATGCATATATGGAATAGCTGAAACATTCAACTTTCCACAAGATATGAACAACCACCTTTAATATATAAAAATAAATAAATAAATCTATATTTATATATATTTATTGATTGATTGTATGAAATGAATGCAGTGCTATGGAGTTCACTGTGTATATTTCCTTCGTTACCCTGGGTAATGTGGCTACATTTTTTCCAATTTTTTCCAATTTGTCATTAATCACATCAAAGACACGGATGCACTGATTCCATGAAAAATATCCACATACGTTTTATTTCAAATGAATGTTGAAAGTGTAATTTCAACTGCGCATCGGGTGAGCAGTACAACAGCATGGAAAATTCAGCGATGAGCGATCGCCGTTATCGCATCGGCGAAATGGCAGTGGAGGACTTCTAAAGGAGTTTTTGTGTTTGCGATGAGCGATTGCCGATATCGCTATCGGTGAAACCAAACGGGCAGACTTTACCATGAGCTATGTTGCGACCCGATAACCCGGACCCGACGGGTATTCAACATTTTGTTTAATGTTATTTCAGTTCCACCAGCGGCTCTTTTTATGTTTTAATGAATTTTAGGCATATGTTAAAATATATTGTATCGGAGGTATCGGCAGAGATTGCGATCGGCATATCGCAATCGGGGAAACCAAGGGTGCACAATCTTTATATATGCTTGCTATGCGATGAAGCCTGGACCCGATGGGTCCCCAAAGCCAAATTCAATACTGGTTGAAGTACAGGCCTGCAAAATGAATTCAACGTGAAGTAAAAGTTACATTACCGCCAGTTTTATTAGTAAAACAGTAATGGAAATTTACTGAGGGTTGGTAAGTTTTGGTGAAGTTTTTAATTTTATCATTTTTATTTCAACGGGAGTATGGGCACAAGAAAAAGCCAGTAAAAACCATTTTAATTTTATTGTTTTCTTTTACGGAAGCATGGCAAGAAAAACGGATGTAAGTAATTTCTTTTGGTAGTCATATATATATATGTAATTTTTTTTGGTTGATGAGAGCAATTGAAAAGGGAGGCACAACAATGCGTATGAGATGTTCTGAATATGTAAAAGAATGCACGCCGCAGCGTGAGAAATATCTATATGTAATTTTTCACACAGAAGTGAAATGTTAGTGGTGAATTCCTCTCCGAGAGAGGAAGATTATAATCTGTAACAAAAGTTTTCTTTTATGAATAGAAATTCTTGGTGTGTGTGAACTCTGTCCGCTGCTCAGAAATTTTATTTGTTTCCACTGTGATAAAAATCCTGTGGCAAAACTGAGCATTGTCTCTGTGTACAGCTATTGTTTGTTTTTGGGATTTTAAAAGAAAAATCCCCAACAGTGGTATCAGAGCAGCTCCAGGCTCTTTAAAGGTGTCAAAGAAGCTGAAGGAAGGAGTTTTCTGGCTGCAGCAACTTCTCCAGCAAAGTGTAGACTCAGTGAAAAGGATCCAGGTATTTCTCAGATTGTTTTTGTGTTGCTGATGAAGAAACAATCAGTTATTTTAATACACAGTGAAGCATTTTATAGCATAGATAAAGAGTGCTAGAATGGCCAACACCAGCACCAACATGGGTATGTTTAATCCTCAATTCCCACAGTTCAATGGGAAAAACTATGACTATTGGGCAATAACCATGAGAGCCCTGTTTGCCTGTCAAGATTTATGGGAATTAGTTGAAGATGGTTTGGAAGAACCAACAGATGAAAATGAGTTTAATAGATTAACTCAGGCAGAGAAAGATCTGCTGAAGAGCAATAGGAAAAAGGACTCAAAATCCCGTGTATTTTTGTATCAAGCAGTGGACCATAGTGTGTTTCCAAGGATAGTAGCAGCTAAGACATCCAAAGAAGCATGGAAAACTCTCAAGACAGCCTATCAAGGCATGGAGAAAGTGAAGACAACAAAACTACAGTTGCTGAGGAGAGATTTTGAGAATCTGAACATGAAAGAGTCAGACAATATTGACTCATTCTTCACACATGTGATTGGTTTGGTCACACATATGAGGACTCATGGGTAAGTTCTTGAAGAAAAGAGGATTGTGGAGAAACTTTTGAGGGTCCCACCCTCAAAGTTTGATGTGATTGCCACCACCATAGAAGAGACAAAGGATCTCTCAAACTTTTCAGTTGATGAACTCCATGCATCACTGATAACACATGAGCAGAGGTT
>APFE031399844.1:134684-148225 GCA_000404065.3 Pinus taeda
GAACTTATCTGCTGAAGATTCCACATGGGAGGATGAGAATTTTATACAGAAGTATCCAAAACTACTCAAGTGTTGAGGACAACACTTTTTTGAAGGAGAGGAGCATGTTGGGTCCCTATAATACTAGTGATTACCACATTACTATTGTAGTTGTACCCCTTATTAATATTGTGGTGCCCCTATTGCCCTCATATTGTTATTACTGTGCCCCATAGAATCCCTCTATTGTTATTTTTATGGCTTTATATTTTATTGTTAGGTCGGCTGGGTTATATTGTGACTCCTTAGACTCCTATATATAGAAAGGAGGTTTTGTCATTTGAGTCATCAAAGAATTGTTCATTTATGTAATGTAAACGAGGCTGCTGCCTCGAAGAGGCTAAATTTTGAGGCATTGATCTATCTTTTCTATCTTTTTCTTGAGCTGGTTTCATAACAGTTAACTATGAGGCAGTTGAATTCCAACGATTTTGAGCCTAGTGCTAGAAGTACTACTATCCCTTCTTGTATCATTAATTTCGTATTCCACTTTCAGCTCCTGTTATTCGATTATTTATTCATTCTCTAGATATACTTGTCGTTAATTTGATTTATTGTTAAAGTGTGTGTTTTCAAAGTAGTTACAATTGAATATCATAGAGATTTTTACTGTAATTTATTCTTTGGAGCATCATATTTCCTTGTTGTTTCCTGTTGGTTGATGTAGAGTTGTTAATTCTAATGATTTGGTATCATTTTTGGCGAATTCATCTCTAGCTATACTGTTTTTCCTTTCTTGCAGACATAGTTCCCTAGGAAACAACTTTCTATTCAGTTGGATTTCTTCACTTTTTTTTATAGGAGACTGAATGATTTGATTCCTTTAGCAGTCTTGACTGTTTAAGCTTGAAGTCTAGAAGCCAAGTGTGAGTTATTTCTTTCATTAAGTGTGAGTTGATCATTTCATTCATATGCCTTTAATTTTCATTACGTTCATATAATTTAGGTGATATTAGCATTGTTTCTTGCACAAAATGTGTGGACAACCTTGAAATAAACATACAAAACTTTATGTTGATGATTTAATGTGTACAGGATAGTTGGTCCTTTAGGCAAAATGAGATGCCCCAACAGTCTGGTGGGAGATGAAATTCGCCATCTCCACTCTCCGTCCACCATTCCCAATTTTGAATAGAAGACTGACTCATAGCCAATCTGATAAAGGTCCAAAAATCTATAGTAAAGGGGAAGTGAATGAAAAAAATAGTTGTAGTTTCATTATTCATTTTACAAAAAAGTTGCCTTCCATACCCAATCATATAATGCATTTTCATGACATCTTATGTAGAAGCTTGGTTTACAGCAAAAACCTAATAAACACTTGGGTCTTTGTGGGGCATTTGGAGTGCCAAACCAATTCCGTGCACCACTTCAGTGCTCTATTTAGCTTGGATATATTAAGGTGTACGTCCCTGAGCTTTGGAGAGTAAGAACTAACTAGACAAAAAAACCATACCAATTCATCTTCCATGCCCACTAATCTGATATGTCCCTCTGCAAGAGTAGCTAAATACCTATTCCAAACATCATGAAAACTTTCCTCCAACCCCAGCTTCATTACTGAATATGAACCCTATCTCCACAAAGTTGTTTTGGTTGGGCTATCTATATGTGAGAGTTTATAAATTTCTTTGTCCCAAAGGAAATAGATGAGGGGCTACGGAAGGACATGGCACTCATCGTATTCAAGAGAATGCATTGGTTCCACTTATTACTTTAGAACCATTCCCACAACACCATGTTGACCCATCATTAATGAGATTGAAGGATTTTAGAACTATTCACCATATAACTAAGATGTTTATATGGGGTTTAGCCAACGTCATCATCTAATCCTTCAACGCACTCGAGGAAATATACTTCTAATATACCACCTTGAATGAGAGGCTCTATGTGGAAATAAGTTTCCATCCACATTTGGATATTAAATATTTTGAGAAAAGGAAAATGTTTTTTAAACCTTATCCTCTGAAGAGAATTGGCGATGTTATATTGTCCCATTTGACCCAAGGAAGAACATATTGATCTTGAGTTCCTGTCCAAAGAAACTTGAAACATATTTTTTGGGCCTCTTATAAAATATATTTGGGTATCCAAGTTAATGAAATCCTATGTACATGCACTTCTAAGACATATTTCACAAGTATTAATATCCCTTTCCTAGAGAGTCACCTTAGACTCCATTTTTATAGTGTTTTCTCCAACTTAGATAATAGCCAAAACCAATCCTCATTCTTAAAAATTTGGTTTAATATTGAAACCTAGGTACCTGATGCCTTCTCCTAAGTTATTTATTTTTGAAAGGAAAGATATGTTTAATATGATGAGCCTCTCTTTCTTCCATATTTTTGAAAGAGATTAAATATTTCCTATTATTAATAATTGTTCAAGTAACTTCGCTAAAGATTGTTAGTATTTACAATATGTTTCCAACATCTCTTGTCAAACCATTATAGAATATAATAATATCATAAAAAAAAATCATATGAGTTATTGCTAATTCCTGTGTAATGGGTGCACCTTGAAACTCACCCCTTCACTTGGCCTAAACTAACAAGTGACTCAAACCTTCAACCGCTTGAAAAAATAATAATGGTGATAAAGGATACCCCTATCATATCCTTCTTTGTGCATGGAAGAAATAAGATACCGAATCATTGATCAAAACTACTTAAGACAGTCAGAGGGAAATCCATTATGAAAGTTATAAAATCTGGGCAAAAAAGTACATGGGTTAACAATAACCTGATGTATAACCAACTAACCCAATAATAAGTTTAGGAGGGATCAATATTTAGGATGACCCCATTCATAATTTGAACTTTGACACTATACAAGCCTTCTTGTGTCACCATAAGGCTTTGTGGATTTGTCTTCCTTCCAAAAATCCAAATTTCTCCCTTGTAATATATTTGGATGAGATAAGCTTTAATCTTCTAGCTAACACTTTGGAAATCAACTCATATATAGAATTTCATAGGGAAATGGGGTGAAATTCATCAAAGGATAGTGAGGTGTCCAATTTTTGGATGAGATAAATCAAACTAGAGTTGTAAGAATGAAGAATTCTTCCTTCACTTCTTGATTCTTCAACAATATTTAACAAGTCTTTCCCTATCTTTCCTACCTAACCATTCAATCATGGGATTTTTTCCTTTTGCAAATTGTGGAGGACTACTTTGAGATGTTCCTCTAAAACCTCCTCTATTAATGACCTATTTTATTCCACATCTACAAACCTTGGCAAAAAATGAGCAACTTTAATAGCTTCAACTATGGTATCATTTTCTACTTGACAAAAGAGATTCTAGAAATGGATTTTGCCTAATTTTGTAAGGCCTTTGAAGTTTGATACCTCTAGGTTCTCAATGTCCTGCAAGTTCCAAATAGTATCACATGTTCTCCTCCTTTTCCATATGCTTGGAAAAACTTAATGTTCTTATCTGTAGGTTCCAATCATTTAAATCTACTTTTTAATCACTTGACCACTTTCTTTTCTTCTAAGAAAAAAAATTCCTTACTTCTAGCTTGAGAAGGGCCTCTCTTGAGTCTGCATTTATAAAGCCTTTCCCCTCTTAATATGTATGATCCTGGAGCTTCCTCTGAAACTCTATGATTCCTTGGTCAACTTCTTGTCTCCTTTTTGGCCCAATCCTTAGATATTCTTTTGATGACATTTAGTTTGACCTTAAATTATCATACAACTGCACCTTCCCCTCAAGGATCATATTCCTTCTTGTGTTTCTTTACTATGAGAGAAATTATTCTCATTTTATCCATGATGAAATCATTTCTAATGAGATTTTAGGCATTGGATCCATCCCTTTTATTTGCATAATTTTGGAGAGTGGTCTGAAAATTCTCCACTTCCTATCCATTACTTGATGAGCTTGAATCATTCCACTAGGGCCTTCGAAATGAGAAATTCATTAAGCATATTTGCAATCCTTTCTTCTCCTACATGATGATTTCTCTAATAACGAGACAATTTAATAGGATATGTGTTCATCAACATGTTTCTTTGCAATTTATTAGAAACATATTTGGAAATTTTATCTAGTCAAGCCTGAGGGTCCCATGTCCTAGATGCACCCAGAGAAATGTTCACATCCCCTCCTATTATTAGAGAACTTGAGGAAACTAAATATTTGGCAAATAAATTATGCTAGAACTCGATCTGATTCAAGTAAGGGCCGTAAACATTAAGAAGAGTCATGGATGTGCCAATTTCTTCCAAAAAGATTTCAACACGTTAATGTGAATCTATACTCCATGATTTTGATACTTTTATATTCTTTGGGTTCCATCAAACATCCAAACACCCTTACTGACCTCACACATCAAGGACAAGAAAAATCCATTCACCAAAAAAGAATTCCAATAATTTTGTTGTCTAGTCCCCCCTGCAAATGTTTCTTGGAGGGAAATAACATCAGGATTTTTTGAATCTACTAACCAGCTAAGAGCACATTCTCTGGAGGGACATGCTACACCCTTGCAATTGAAGGAGAGAATTTTCATTGGTAAACACCTCTTGGGGATATCATTGCTCTAAACATCCTTGGGATGGATTGTTTTTTCCTACAACTATGTCCTCTTGAAGCTTCTCTTTTTATTTTTTCATGTGTGACTTCTTTCCTCTCTCATTACCTCCATGAATGGGGAGTGAAAGCTTCCCCAAACCCATTATTATAACATGTACATGGGGAAGGACTCATCTTGAATGGATATTATAAAGGAATTTAACTATCTCTGACTCTTCCAATGGATCATTCAATATAGAGATCACAACGGAGTAAAATCCATAGTTGACTTGCATACAAGGGGAAGTGGTCACTGAGGGGTAGATGGAAGAAGGTGATAGAGGAAGGATATATGGAGATATTCATATTTCAGATGGATACTGCACTCTCCCATTATATAAAACATACTTGACAAAAAGAGTAGCAGGAAAAGTAAGGGAGAAGTTATTTGAAATAGGAGCCATGAAAGTATCTTCTAGCATCTCTTCCTGAACACCTTCTTCATAATATACTGAAAAATCCTTTGTCTTTGGGATTTTGGATGCCTTTTCTAGTGAATCTTGACTATAATTTCCTAGTTTTGGATAGGATTCTTATACCTCCCCCACTTGAACCACCCGCTTGTTTGCTTATGATACTAGAATTGTGCTCTTATCGTTGAGAGGTAAAATTTTGAATGAGCCTTCACGTGCATCGATAGATCATAATATTTAACCAACTGACAATATTTGTGGCACCTCCAACACCTAAAAGGAATTCCTTCGTAGTCAGGTAATTGCAATTTCTCCTCTCCTTGACTGATATCTATCATTTATTTCAACCCGTCATGGACGTTAATCTTGATCATAATACATGCCAATGATTTTTTTCCCATGGATAGGTAGGACGTGTCATGGTTAAGATAAATTCCCAAAGAATTACCTATATATTTGAAGGTCAACTCATATAAATATTTTGGGAATAGACCAAGAAATCATACCCAAATTCAGAGGAAATCCATCCTTTCTCTATTGGCATCGAACACGGGGGACTAAAAACTGAATATTATTGTTGTAGAGTCTATTTTCCAAACTATCTGAGAAGTTCATTTTTCCTTCAAAGGATCCTTGATGTTTAGATGGATCCATCCTTTTGCTAATAGGAAGTCCTAGGGGGGATTTTTAGAATGAGGATCTAAATCTCATTCCACCCATGCTTTTAAGGAATTCATGTTAAACTTTCTACCCCTTGCTCGGTCTAACAAGGTTTTTTCTGCCAATTTTGCAGTGTACTTGATCATAGCATCTAACCCTAGTACTAACTTCAACTTTGGGTGACTAGGATTCTTCTTTATGCAGTGGTCTCTTTCCTCTTTGTGTTTGGAACCCTATCTTTTGTCAAATTCAAGCCTCCTCCTGCTCCTTTGTAGAACTGCTTTTCTAGTGCCCTTTCTCTAGTTTTTGCTAACTTACAACCATCACCTTCTTTGGCAGCCAAGACCTCATCAATGAAACTTCTTGAGGATGATCGCAATTCCTCAGTTGGTGGAAAATTCGATTCAATAAAATCCCTTGAATATAAAAACTCTTTAGTAGAGACAAAACTCCCAGATACTTCAAGGGGATCCCAAGAAAAATGAACTCTTGTTTTACTGCAAGGCATAAAAGGAATTAGATTTGATAATGAAGAGGGATGTACCTTAGATTTTTTCTTTTGAAAATCATAGGGAGTTATGGCCCTGACCCTCCATTACTAGGATCAAGTCTTGTGAAAGCCCCAAATTTGGAAAGTCAAAATAGATCACCTCAACTTCTTTTTCTCAAGATGTTTCTCGTACCTTTTCCATGGGAAAGTCTTACTGAAAGGAGACAGGATGTGGGACCAATATGAAAGTCTTTGGTATCTTTCACTTTCTTTCCTCACCTTAAATTCTAAGATGGTTTGCGAGATCATACCTTCATTATTGCCTTTTGATTCATAGTCTATCATCTCCCTTGCCTCCATGTGCATTCCTCTTAAAAAAAATTGACACATCAACTATAAACTTAGACCGAAAAAAAAATGAAAGAAAAGAAGAAAGAAAAAGAAAAGCACTTCCTTTTGGTTTACCCTAACCTTATCTTCAAAAATTGGCAACGAGACAACATCGATGTACTTGGACTTTTCCCCAAATCCTTAAAGGCTTCAACAAAAGCCAAAATTGCTTGACCCTACCAAACTCGTGGCTAAAGTAAGATTCACGATCCTTGCTACTCATATGTAACGTAGTGGGCTCCTATCATTTGTCCCTTATCATTAGTATTATTTAATAGATAGAAAATATTATTATAATTATATTATTAAAATAACCTAATATAATTAAGTAACCATAAGTTTTCACTTCTATCATGATGCTAGAATAACAAACTTATCTCTTTATTCAAAAAGAACCCTTTTAAACTATACTCGAAATGAAATTATAAACTATAAATTTATTATATTATATTATTATATTTATTTTATAAGCATTATTTAATTTTTATAAATTTTCGTATAAAATTATTTAGTTTAATTACATATTCTTAATCCACTAATGAGCTTAGTATGTTAAAATATTCAACGAATAAATATTATTATGTATGTTCAAAGGTGAACATCTAATAAAACACGTTTTTCCATTAAAGCATAACTGTCAGGTTCAAATGTGACAGATGAAATTCTAATGAAATTCCAGGCTTAAAAGGCACCTAAATAGTAAACTACATCTTCAAATTTTATTGGTGAAAGTTCAACTAACCCCGTATGAAAAGGATTGGAGGGAAAGTCACATACGTTTTTCAGGTTGTCAATATGGAAATTGTTGTTTCACATTGTGGCACAGATCACTTGGCAGCCGTTTTAAATTGTGCCTGTGGTTATACAGCATCCGTGGAACTCCTCGTGGCCACCAAATGGAGATAGATGGTTCACATTGACAGCTCGCCGTATTTCTTTAGCTGCCGAAATAGCGGCCTGCATAATTCATCTTGTTGATTGTTTCTTTTTTTTACAATTCTATTTGCCTTTGTTTTCTTGCTAATTTAATCATATCATTTTGGATTTCACATTGGCAGTGTTTTTAATTGTTTTTGTTTTTACAAATTCAACCATTTTAATGACATCACTGTTTGAAATGTATTTGTTTCTGGTGAAAATAGAAATCCGGAAAATTTTCAACACCTTGTTTATAAATATTTAATTCAAATTGCTCTTTAGAATATTTCATGGTGACGTGCTGCTCTTCACTAGCCGAAGATTCACGCAGTGACGTTTGTGGGCAGGTGAAGCTAATTCAATTTTCGATATATAGTCAGAGGCCCAGCAAAAGACGAGCGAGCAAGCGAGTACCAAGAGAGCAGATCGTCAGGTGTGGAGTTGCAGACGAGAATATCTAAGATGGGTAGAGCTCCTTGCTGCTCAAAGCAAGGGCTTAATCAGGGGCCATGGAAGCCCGAGGAGGATATGATTCTGTGTGATTACATTCGAATTCATGGCGCTGGAAGATGGAAAGATCTCCCCCAAAAAGCAGGTGAGTCTATTACAACAAATCTGTAATAGTAGTGTATTGATACATTCTTAAATAGGTATTGATGGGTTGAATAAGAAGAAAGAATTTGTTTTTGCAGGTCTTCAGCGTTGTGGAAAGAGTTGTAGATTGCGTTGGATCAATTATCTTCGCCCCGACATTAAGCGTGGAAATATTTCCATCGATGAGGAGGACATCATTATTCGGATGCATCACCTTCTTGGTAATAGGTATGTGGAGTAATCGTTGAATTGATTTATTAATTTTTGAGTGGAGACGTTTATTTACATTACAATTTGGTATGAGGCGATGGGCAAGTCTCTGGAGTAATTTTTGAATCAGATTTATTTAATTTTGAGTGATAGTTTTATTTTACAATCCAATATGGGGTGTGGAAGTCTGTCTCTATGTCGATCCTTACTGATATCTTTAAAATAAAAATAAATTATGATTTAAATACAAAATAAGCACTTGTCCATTCAATTCTACAGACCAACAAACATACACCTCCCCTCCTACTAAATAATAGAATATACCTCTAATGTCCAGTAATATTATTAATATTAATGTGTATATTTTCAATAATATTTGAATATTATAATTAATATTTTGATAATATATTATTGTTTTTTTTTCTAAGTTATACTAATTATATTAATATAAAAAGGCTATCATACACTGAGGTCGAATTTGTACTTATCTATGCCAAAGGAAAAGGCATCAACCAGCGAAAAAACTAGATTTGAACTATCCATAAAGAAAACCAGTTTGCAACCAAAGTAGTTCAAAAAATTAACTTGCTGCCCACGCAGGGGAAACCAGGGAAGCATCTAGTTTTATATCATTGTATTTGAGGAAACCAAAAAAGTAAACCCAACTTAAGAGCCTAAAATTTGAAAACCCATTGAAAACAGGAAATTAAAAAATAGAGTCCCAATGACCCTGAGACATGTAGCATCCTCAGTGGCAGTCTACGAGGCAGGCACGTGGCACGTTGAGTGGTAGCAAGGTGGTAGATTAGGGGGCTAACACACGGCATCGAGGGGGCAGGCTAGGGACATGGTGGTGACGGAGGGTGCTCCTCCATGATGAAGCATCTGTACTCGTCCATGTCACCACTTCCGAGCTGTGAAGTCTCCGTGTCATCAGCTTGCAACTTCGGGTGTTCTTCCTCAACAAGACAGTAGTATTCATCCATTACCTAGTTCATTTGCGGAGCCTCGATCACTTTCTTCCTTGGGTGTCTGGTCTGCTGCTCGTGGCTCCTCTCCTTTGTGCCTTGAATACTCGTCTGAGCTAGTTTTGGTTTGGCTTTCGTTTGGCTGCTCCCCGTTGTGGTGTGCCTAGCTCCTATTGTTCCTTGCTCCTCAGTTGCTATGAGTCATCCCCCAGCCTCAGAGTCTTGTGTCTCAGAGCTCTGCTTTTCCTCGTGAAAGCTTATGTTTATGGTAGCCGTGATGAGAGGCTTGTTCAGGGCGGAGCAGAAGGTGAATTGGGCATTTTGGGAATGCAGTTGAGGAGTGGGTGGAGTGCTTTTGGGAGATGGGCTAGAAGTGGAGGGGAAGTTGCTAGAAGGCGTGGCAGATGCCACCGGGTGGAAGCGACCTCTTCCACTGTGCGTATTTGGGTAACGACCAGTGTTCTACTCAGCCAAAGAGAAAGTGGTCCCCGAAGCAGAAGAGCGCTGGGACTGACTGAGGCTCCCTCGGTTCTCACCCCTCCTGCTGCGCGTCCTGTGTTGCACCGTGATGTCTGCAAGTGGATGCTAGTTTCGTTCAGAATTGGGCACAATGGGATGCAGTCTCATAGTGGTTCAACAGAGGGATGAGCAACCAGGGCCAAAGGGATGACGAATTGATAATTCAGGCTATGGGTGAAGTGGATGCCCGAGCCAAAATCAATAAAGCAAAAGAGATTGCAGTGTCACCCAGTGGTTGTGCAGGAGCTCGGTGTTGTCACTGCATGAGGGCAGAGGTTGCAGGGGTGGATTGGTAGGAGCAAAGGCGATATTTTCTCGAGAGTTCATGTTTGCCTTGAGCCGAGGTTGATGGAGGTTATGAGAATAGTGGCAGCTCTCACTTGAGGTGTATTTATGGTGATGATTAATACCATTTTTGGACCACTGTACCACCCTAAAGGAGGCCATGTAGTCTCGCTACACACCTTAGCGACCTCACTGTACTCCATTGTCACCCACATCCCGGACATAACATGGACATAACATATTATTGTTATTATCAAAATTATTCGTATTTTTTTTAGTAAAATATATAAACATTATTTCCAATCTCATGTTGCAAAAAAAATTTGGATGCCGATTTGTGACACATAGTACCATGTAGGTGGTCGCTGATAGCAGGACGGTTGCCTGGGCGGACAGACAACGAAATCAAGAACCATTGGAACTTTCATCTGCAAAAGAAGGTGCCACCAATCCAGCAATCTCAAAGAAACAAAAAGTTAAAAATTGACGTCATCAAGCCCACACCTGTCAGAATAAAAGCTGCGGTGAAGCCCACTGAAATGGTGAATCCAAATGCTCCTAACAGCACTTCTGCCTGCAGTAACTGTACAAGTTCAGATCAATCGTTCAATTTTTTTACTAGTCAAGAAATTGTGAATTCCTCCAAGTCATTTTGTAACCTACTTGTGGAGGATCCGATTGCAGAAGAACATCGAGAGCAGAGGGCCGTTGAGAATCTGGGAGATGTTAATCTGATTCAAACAAAAGATACAAATTTTAATTCAGCTGACCAGCAATCCCCATATTGCGCATAGTTGGGAGGAAATCCAGCCACAATAGCGGAAAGTTTATGTGATTTGAACGACCTACTGTCTCCCGAATGTAATACGCTCGCTCCTGTGTCCTTTTGCTTGACAGATTTTGAAATGCAAGAGTTCAACATACCAGCAGAAGCCACAGTGGGTTCTGAACAAAACAGTTCATTCACAGTTCTACAATGGCCGTTTGTCAACGGAGGGTCGAGGTCCGCCGCACATCACGTAGATTGGATTCATGAATTCGATTATATATGAAAGTAACATTTTAAAATATTGAGTGAATGTTGAATAAATATACAAACGTGGAAATTGAACTACCGTTTTCGATCTATTTGTCGCAACTGTCGTGTTCATGTCAATTTCATATAGTCTCCGCAGTTAGTTTTTTTATTTATTATATTAATATATATATATAATATTTTCTGAAAATTTATTAGGTTGTGAAAGTGATAGAAAGAGAGGTGTTAAATATAGTTGTTGTATGGTTAAAGATAGCTGTTGGAGGTTCTGCTCTAACTATTTAGCTTGCAGCTTAAATCTGTTTCAACTTGTCTTGAAGATGAACCACATTGGTTGGTTCAAAACATGTAGACAAATGTAAGATCATGTGATTTACGTCGAAGAATTTTCTCATATAATTTTATCTTATAAAATTGGGTTATAGCAATCTATTGCTTGTTAATTATTAATAGTTTAGTATTTACTATGACAATTTCTAATTTATCATTAAAGTTTTTTTAATTAAAAAAATTAATTTGTTACCGTGGTTAAATGTTTGTGTCTTATTCCAATGTTCTTGGCATGTGCCTTATGGCATCCATAAAATTTAGTCAATTTAACAATGGGCCAAATTTCATGGGTATCATGGTTGGCATCTTGTAATCAAAACAAAATAAAACTAAACCTACATACTATTTTTTATTAATTAACTCTTTGTATTGACTAATTGTAAATACCAACATAACCTAAAGTATCGTTGTATTGAGTTAACATATAGATTATAGCAATGGTTTTTCAAATTGACCACTATTAATCTAGCATTGACCAACCCAAGTTATAATGCTTAAGGTTGAAAAGTAAATATTTATTTTTCAATATTACTAAAAAAATATTGTTCAAACATTTGATTGGATGTAACTTTGAAGGTCTTTTATGCCATGTGGAAAACTGGTTCAAATTTTTAGATATAATTACAATATGTATGCAATGATTTGTAAATAACTTATTAAATAAAAATTCGTGACCACCATAATTTAGCAACTATTTGTATAAAAAATGAATAGGAAACATATAAAAATAAATATACCTCTTAAGATATATTCAAGGATTTAACATGTAAGAGTAAAAGTGTAGATGTGCAAACATAATAGTGTTACTACCCTATAATATATATATTATTATTATATATTAATTCTCTATTCATTTAAAACCATCATTAAATAATGTTTGTGAAAAATTGAAAGATAAATAAAAATTGTTTTTTTAAATAAAGATAACCAAATAAAAACGAAAGAATAAATTACTAAATATAAAAAATGTTAGTTAACAGAAGTGCTTTTCTCCACAACTCATAAATATCTTCCATGTGATAAAAAGATGGCACCGACGACAAAATTCAAAAAAAACATATCAAAATGCAAGTCAATAAAATTTATAAAACTTCCGAAAACTTCGGAAATTAATTTTCCACAATACTTATATAGTCATTGTAAAATTTAACATTATATTTAATAGGTTAATATCGTAATATTTTGATTCTATTCATTAGTGAATCTTTCACTACACATGGAGTTATTCAACCAATTCTTATTGGAGTATTGAAGTGAACTTGGAGAATATTCGCACATGAAGCTATTTAACCAATTCTTGCCAAAGTATCGAAGTCTTCCTCTTGTTTAGGGGGTCTGGCTTTTTGTGTTCTTTTAGAATGTTGCAGGAATGAATTTTTTTCTATTAATTGTTTTAATTTTCAAAAACCATATATATATTCTTATGAAGATTTATAAGCATTTTACAATTATTAAGTTTTTGAATATATTTATAAAGAAAATTCAGAAATATTTGAGTGTGAATGTTTTTTTTTTAATTATATCTTCCAAAATTTATATAGATATTTATCTCATATATTTACTTGTCAATATTATTTTTTAATATGCTTACATTCTAATTTATATTATTTCTTTACAAACTTATTTTTTAAGAACTTTTTCTTATCAAAATAATTTCTGTCCTGTTTTATTTATTAAATAAGATTATTGTTCCTGATTTCTTCATCTATTTTTTTTATTAATTATTTTCTTTTAATAAATAATTTGTGGTAGATTCTTTATTAAATATATTTTATTTTATTTTTTGGTTTTTAATTGTTACAAATATTTTGTATAATTTTTATATATTTTGAGATTTGTTGTCAATTTTTATGTCAGTTCATGATTTGAATGAACATTTTGTTTTTATTAGTATTTATGAAGTTTCTAGACTTACTTGCAAATTTCCTATACATTTTCCTTTTCCTTGAGCACTTTATTTTTTGTGTTCTCTTGGACTACAATAACTAATTTAATTAGTAAGCAATTTTTAATTTTCTTTAGATGTACAAGAATTACTTGTTGATGCAAATGAAAAATTTAATCATAGATAAATGAAAACTGTACAGTATCTCTGATTTTTTAGTG
>APFE031399844.1:157833-212093 GCA_000404065.3 Pinus taeda
TTTGTAAAATTAGTCACTTTAATCCTAAAATAAGATTTTTAGTATATTATTATAAAAATATTTTGTATAATCTGTTAACACATAAGTATAATAATAGAGATTCTATTAATATTGTACTATAAGAATCCAAATTTCACAATTATTAATATATAATGAATAAAAATCGAGAACATATTAATATTGGATAAATATTTAAAATTTTGTTTTTCTGTCTTTACTAAAGAAAATTATGTATTATATTATTAAAAAAAACAATTGAAAATTAAAAATAGAAACAATTATATTTATGAATAATAAATCAAGTATATGGTATTGATAATAATTACTGATAGTAGGAAAGTATTTTTTCTTAAATTATAATTAACAAGTTATATCTGGGGGTTATTAGTAACTTAGGGAGTTACGGAAAAGCGGGTTATTTATGATCCTACTGAGGGAATATATAATTTATTAAAAAGTTTAAGAAGAGAAGTCAATAATGAGGAAAAACATTATGCAGTATATCAAGATTCTATCTGGATGTAATGCTGGAAAAGATTGTAATATATCTTTCGATTATTAATTACTATTTCACAAATTTCCCAATTAATGTTTTAATTTATCTCACCTCACACAGATAATTGTTGGTTTATCTCATCATTTTGCTTTGATTTCCACTCATAAAATTTTGGTAATCCTAAATTCTCAATTTGATTTACAATTTTGATTTGATTTCCAATCATAAAACTTTGGTATTCCTAAATTCTCAAGTTGGTTTACAAGCCAATTTGGCTTTGTGTTAGATCAATGGCACACCGGAATGAATGAAATGCATGCTCTATATTTACGCATATTAGACACGTTTCATGTATTCATGGAGTTTTTCAAAGCAATCCAAATGTCTTATGATAATTACTTAATGGGGCATGCACCTAATTCCCTTACAATGTTTCATTATTTTATCTAATATTTTTTTAGATATTATCTAATGAAGGATTCAAAGGATGAGGAATTCTTTTTTATAAAATTTAAATATTAGTCTTCTTTTGGAAGGGTTCATGTTATTTTTTTCATGTGTTTTTCTATTGAGTCATGGTATTAGAGGAATTTGGAAGTCGTATTCATAACATTAATTGTAGCTTCAACTACGTTAAGAATGGTAACCAAATCTTAATGTATTTGGGTTTCTTTTTTAATGGAATATTTTCTTTGTTTTGTGGTTGGTTTGTTGTATTTTTAATATAGTTAATATTAATGTTTCATGCATAGTATTTAGGAGCACAATGGGACAATGCCAATTGAAAATAGATGTTCTCTATGTCAATGGAAGGAAATTTAGAGTGGGACAAAAAAGTGGAATAATGGTGTGGTAAAAGTGTGTTATGGTATAACCAACTCAAATTTTAGGCGCTTTATGTTGGGGAAGATTAGGAAAGAAAATGATCAATTGAAGATAAAATAAGACAGGATAATTTGATAGGAATTTTCTTTGAATTATTGGCCCTAAAGGAGCCCGAGTAAGAAGTTATTACCATTATGAATATCACATGTATGAAACAACTTGAATTTGATTCCATCTCATATTTTTTAAATAATTTGTTTGTCAAATAATGACACACCTTAAGTTACCACACAACGTTATGTTATTGGTGTGAGGAAATTTACTCTTGTGAAGAGGTAGGTACCTCCACATGTATGGGTAAGATCCTTAATAAAAATATGATAGACCACCTAATAGCCCCCTAGATCTAATCCTTCAAACACTACAAGCTACGAATGATTAGATTGTAGAATGGTGAAGCGGGTAAGATAAAATCTAACCATAGGGTCGTCATATAAAAATCAATAAAACTAAATTGAAGATTACACACCAAGCATATGCACATC
Source organism: Pinus taeda (assembly GCA_000404065.3). Taxonomy (NCBI): domain Eukaryota; kingdom Viridiplantae; phylum Streptophyta; class Pinopsida; order Pinales; family Pinaceae; genus Pinus; species Pinus taeda. Next base: position 159,700 of record APFE031399844.1, read on the forward strand.
AAAGCTCAGAAAATGATTAATTAATAAACACAATAAGTACAGAAGAACTGGCTCAATGATTGGCCTCTCATTCATCACACTCACTCACATACTTCTACATCATACATACATGCCTGATGGATCACCTCAATTTATAAAAATGGATTAGAACCAAAGGTAGGTTATAGATCCCTAAACTAATTCCCAAAATATTTATTTTGATTCCTAAAATATCTCATATAATCTCTTATCCCTAGATAATAGCTAACTAATACATAATCCTCTCAAACCTTCCACAATACTCTTGGATCTTCTCCTATTTACAATAATGTTCATTCTCTCTTAAAAACTATAGAAAAATACAATAAATAATTAAATCCCCACTTTACAAACTAACTCCTTTAGTAAATGATTAACCTAGGTTAGATGCACCTGCATCAAACTCCCCAGGTAGAAAAAAATCATGATCTACTGACCATTAGTCTTCATAAGATGATAAAAATCCTCTTGGATAGCAAAATTTAGTTTGCACTGATCATGTACTTTGTTATGTTGTTGATGTTCTGTGGTTGTATTTTCATTTCTTCCATGGTTCCAAACTTTATGTTGAAATTCTCCCTTCTCCTTGCTAATATATGTGTGTTATGATGTCATCCAAAAGCTTCTGCTATCTTTTCTCCTTCCTACAATATGTCTCTTTTGGGACACTTTCACCATCATTATTCTAATCTCTTAAATTTCCATGTCCAACTTCTCTTCTTTATGGTAAAAATCACCCATTCTTTGTTGAAAATGGTTGTTGTCATCCATGAATTCACTAGGATACCACTCATCTTCTATTATTCTCCGCCTCTTCTCCTAGAATTCATCCTTATTGTTCCCACTTTGTTGTTGCATTTTATTCATTGAAACCTCATCCTCATCCTTTATGAAATTGTTACAGTCTATCATCATTTCATTTGCTTCACAATTGTTCTTTCTATTGCCCAGCCAATCCTCTAAAACATCCATTTTTGCAGCAACAACCTCCATATCTATGCCTTTGTAGACTTGCATAGGTTCCTCCAATGGTTCCTGGGCTTCCTTAATTTCTAGTTTACTCTCGGTTTCTTGTGATTCTCCACTATATGAAAACACAAAATAAGTATTAGTTTCAAAATCATGAGACTTGGAGGTCTCTCTTATGACTTCCTGCATCCCTTCCTTATGTAGCATACAATCCTTCAAGCTATCCACTCACTCTTCCTCATCTTCAATTTTCTTATTGATGTCCATATCCATACATTCGTCATCCTCAGGTTCTTCTGGCCTCTTTTCAATTTCCACAATAGTCTTCAATGACTATTCCTTAGAATAATTTATGGTGCCATTTGTGGGAATCAAAACCAAGTTGATTTCATAATCATTGTCACCAAGCAATGGTCCTTTCTTTGGTTCAAAAATGTATATATTTGTTTGGATTTCCTTTTCTTCTAAAAATTTTAATTTGTGCTTCAGTCTTCTTTCGAGTAAATGTTTGATTGCCTGACCCTCCATGTTGTCTAGAGAAACATGGTGAGACTGACTCACCAGGTACCCATAGTATCTATAGAAGAGCTTCTAGAGGAGATGCAGAGACGTATGGTAGGAGTTCCATTCGATTCGGTGTAGCTATTATGATGGGTGGAAAATACCATTATCTTCTTCCGTGCTTCTCATCTTGAGTAGGACCCATAGATGGATGACCAAATCCTTTTGATTAGACATGATTATGGGCATAAGTCCTAATTTTGTACGATTTTTTTGTCGCAATTTTGTATATTATTTTGAACATAAAAAACTATCAATGACCTGAGGGTTTTACCATGATTATCATATATATACAGATGATTTTTTGCTTATTTTTTATTTTTAATGTGATGAATGATGTGCCAATTTAATGCTTGATTAGCGATAGAATCTGCAAATTAATTTTCTAATCGTGGAATATGAACAGATGTGATATGAATAAATGATATTTGTAATAAACACACTCTCAGAAGTTGACAATATAAATAAGGATCTCTCACATGAAAGATGTTATTTAATTGAGATACGACTAGTTGTGAATCCAAGTATACTACTAATGAACCAATACCAAAAGATATTGCCTTAGATAGTAAATTAATGACAACAGTATATTTGGAAACATCATTTGAAGCAGTACCGATACATATGCCTCTTGAAACCAACAACTGGATGGATGGATAATAAATCACCCAAGCCACGGAAGTAAGGTTTTGGGTGTGTCTACTAGCACCATTGGTGAACCCTAGATATATCAAATCGTCCATCAATACCTGTCAAAGTAGATCATAAACATTGAAATCACTACAAAAACGATAGATAGATATGCACAAATATATAATATTTACAATCAAGCAAGTGGTAGGCCAAAGCCTAAGAAAAATATTTTTTAATATAGAGCCCATTTATGGGCTTTGCCAACTTGTTTCCCTCAAAATCAACAAAATAATAAGCTCCCTTTTTCAAGACGTTTTTTACAATGAAGGGACCATACCACATATATTTGAAGTTTCTTATCCCCAAGCCATCTTTGTCTTGGTCATAGACCAGGACAAGGTCGCCTTCAGAGAAAACCCTAGGATGGACAACATTATCATATTGAGTTTTTACTCTCTCTTTATGAGCTTCATTGATTATGGATGCACCTCGATGTTGCTCATCGAGATGTTCCAAATGAGCAAAGCATTCTTCGATACTAGAAGTATATAGAAGAAGTTAAACAACTAATTTAAGGGAAGGAATTTCACATTCCACAGAAAAATTGATTCCAACCCGTAAACTAGTTAACAAGGAGTAAAACTGGTAACAACCTTGACTAACATTCGGTATGCCCAAAGTGTTGAATATAATATAATTTGTAATTTGGATCAAGATTTGTATTTGATATGTCGACATGCTTTATTGCCTCTGAGCATGGGTACACCTGCCACAGATAACAACCTTATTTCTAATATCTTCCACTTTCTTGACAGGGTGAAATTTGGTGAACTCCTCTCAGGTCTTGGTGTGATTATTTCTATACAATTAATACATTTCAGCCATCATTTACCCCTTCTGATCTCATATATTAGGGAGCATCTTTTATGGCACCATTTACCACCCTTGGTAGATTTGATGCTTTGTGATATGGCCTAGGGCAACCTTTCCCTTCCAAACTTTCTCCATATTCTAAAAATCAATGCTTTAAATCCCATATGTGATTTTCATTGTATAAAGTGTGTGTACATGTGGGTTAGTCTATACCCAACCCACATATATGTGTTAAAACATTGAAAAATATATAATCTCCTTTAATTCAGACAGATTTTATGTGTTTGACCTATTACTCACCTACTATAGCCCATGGCCCAACTGTTTCCCAACTGAAAATGTAATTTGAAGAAGTATAAATAAGCCCCCATGGGAAGGCCTAAGGGAAGAGAAAATATTATTTATTGATATTATAGTTGATTACATCCTTGATCAAGTCTCAAGAAATCCCTGTGGCTTCTACACTCCCAAGTCATAGGAAACCCCTGTTTCCTTTTTGAGATGTTCATCATCCCTCCATGACATCCATGTGTATACTTATGGAGGACGATTGTTGAGGCATAGGAAACATGGATCTGGGGGACGGTTTCTCTTGGGGTCGAAAGACGAATCAGGTTGTATTTCTTTTGTATTTTATTTATCTTACATCAATAAATAGGCGTTGTCTTGTTCCTAATGATGATGGTCATTATGCATTAATCTATGTTATGATTTTCGTATAAAATCTTATGTTAATGCTTGTTGTTGTATATGACTTTCTTGAATGAGTTGTAGGTTTCAAGGCATTGGAAGAAGTAGAGGGTTTGGACCCTATGAGAATGACCTCAAATGTAGGACCTTCAGGTTTTCCTACTTCATTGGTTTAAGTATTCGGACTGCTTGGTTGCATGTCTCTTTATGTTGTATGCCCTCCTCCCTATTGGGGTTCTCAACCCAAGACCCTAGAGTGATTCTAACCATAATAATTATTCTCTTTATTTCCCACTTGTGTATATATCTTTGTAACAACTCCATTAATATTTTAAGTTGTACCTTCAATTCCATGATTTTTTTCTCTTCATCAGAAATGCTAACTGCTATGCTATCACTATAAATTTTCGCTCAATCCTGCATCTTCATATTCTTTCATGAACTTCACCTTGTTCACGGTAAGCTGCAATTGAACTAACACTTTATCATGTTACCTCCATTGAGCTTGGCGACTAGTTCAATTCACCTGAACCTTCTTTTTGAGCACTCCTTTACTCCTCTAATTAATTTGTTGCAACAAACAATTACAGTATGTCTTCAAATTGTCTTTTCAATGACCAGACTTTTGGGTGTCAGGCTTCGCTAATCATGCACCCATTACATCACCTTTCACTCGACTTAATTTATTTTTGACTCCAGTCTTTTACATCAATTATGCTTCACACCTTGCGTGTTGAGTACGATGGAAAATGTAGCATTTTTATTACAACAAACTTTGACAAAATAACTTTTCAAACCCCTCAAATTTCAATCTTATCACTCCAAAAATTACAAAAATCACTTATTACTCCAAAATTTAAAAAAAAAACTTATCTCTCCTTAAAAAAATTACCAACATTTCTTATCTCTCATCATATTCACTACTAATTCTCTCTCCATCCAAATATTGTTTGGTGTGGAGCCTCATTATCTTCTTTAGTCATAGGTATCTTTGCATTGGACCCCATTTCCTAATGTGGCAACAATTCCACCCTTTATTTGTGATTCAATGGGGTTCTAGAGGGTGAGGGGTGGGCATGGGGGATCGGGGTAGTGTCGGCGAAGTTAAAAATAGATGTAAACTTGCCTTGTAAAATGTTGTAACTTTGTAGTCAATCTGGGTTATTCATTAGGTGGAAATATGACGGTAGATGTTATGTTTAATTTACACTTTTCTAACCTAGAAGGCAACCCCTCACTGTATATGAGGGAATTTTATTGCTGCTATTTTATTGTGGCTATGTAGATATGTATTCTGAGTGAGAAAGAGAGAGGAGATTGTGTGGGAGTGAAGAGGGAATTACAACGGATATGTTGTAGGTTGTATCTCTTAGTTTTGTTGGATAATATAAAAGGAAGGACTGGCCGTTTGTCCATGGATCTAGCCCAAATTAGGTGAAACATGTATATCTGTGTCTCCCTTGTTTTGTGCATTTATGTGTTTATATTTCTGCAATATTTTATGTGTACCATTTCTCTATAATATATAATTTTCTAACAAATATTATTCTCCACTAACTCTCAAACATATTAAAGTTTATGAAACATTAAGTTTTAAACGTTGTTCTCACCCCAGTCCATGTTCATATTGAATGAAAGATATATAAAATTTATTTTAATTGCATGAGTCAATCCATTCATATTTCACGTATATGCAAAGTATGTTATAGGGACATTAAAATTAATGTTGAGACTACATATGTAGGCAAACATCCATGTAGATCATAGGTCGAATGGGACTGGGAGTTAGGTTTTACAAATTTATTCCAACACAGTTCAATAAACATGGTCCATCACACACATATGGTTTTTGTTTTATTAATACACCACTCATCAATGTAGTTCTCAATGCATATGTCTTATGTAGGTATGTGCTTGCTTACGATCACATAGAGGCAATTTCCTTAGTCTTTCAATTTGAATTGGAGATAGATCTTACTTATCAAAGGAAACGAATCCCTTGACAATACTTCATCAATGAGTATCCAAAATTCAGCTTTTCATAAATAGATAATCATCAAGGCTCAAAATCTGATTTACCTTTAATACATTCTCTAGCTCTTCAGTCAACGATGCGTAATTTCCTATAGCAATATCCGTGACTAGAGATTTTAACTCACTTTTTCTCATAGATGATGATTTCTCAACCAATAATCAATTGTTCAGATTTATTTTCATTATTAATTTTTGACTCTTCATCCAATGTAGGGTGCTCATGCAACTATGCTTTAGAGAATCTTGATTCTCAACACAACCGTGAGATCTTTCATTGATATTTAGATCCTTTCACTGAACTGCATTGATGCAATTAGAACCATGGTAGTATGCATGACCACCACCTATGTTGTAGCAACATTGTTCGCCATCTATCATGTTCAAAATAAGAACATGCGGAAATAGGCGATTTCCATTCTCTGCAACTTCAAGGATGAGTGTTTGACTCTTGTGCACAAGATCAAGAATGTTGTGGATTCTCTAATCGTTGAGATGAACATAGGCTTTCCTCCTTGATGATTTGATACCAAAATTTGGTGCGGATAAAATAGCATCTAACCATAGAGTCATCATACAAAAATAAATAAAACTAAACCAAAGATTACACACCAATAATATGAACATAAAAACTCAGAAAATGATTAATTAATAAACAAAATAATTACAGAAGAATTGGCCGAATGATTGGCCTCTCATTCCCCACACTCACTGACATTCTACTACATCATACATACTTGCCTCATGTCTCACCTCAATTTATAAAAATAGATTAGAACCCAAGGTAGGTTCTGGATCCCTAAACTAACTCCTAAACTATCTCTTTTGATCCCTAAAATCTCTCATCTAATCTCTTATCCCTAGATAAGAGCTAACTAATCCATAATCCTCTCAAACCTTCCACAATACTCTTAAATATTCTCCTATTTACAATAATATTCATTCTCTCTTAAAAACTATAGAAAAATACAATAGATAATCAAATCCCCACTTTACAAACTAACTCCTCTAGTAAACATTTGACCGAGGTTAGATGTACCTGCATCAAATGGGTGCATGCCTCTTATGAAAACTTGTGTGATCTTGACTACTTGTGGTTGTAGGAGAAATTAATTTAATCCTTTGAGATCCTTACTCTGATTCCACCACCTATATATTCCAATTAATACACAAAAAATTCATTCCAAATGTTGTAAAAATAAGGGAAACTTCTAACCTAATATATATCCTCAAGATAATCTAGATCTAAACATATATGAGATAAAGAAAATGTATTTGAGGGAGAAGAAATAGAATCTATATTAGGAAATGAATAAATTATAGCTTGAGTGTAGGAAGACCCTTTTTGGCTCCTTGAATACAACTCCTCCTTGGCTTCTACTCACAAGTAATCAACCTTTTGATAGTAAGAAGGGTCTCTAAGAATTTCCAAAGAATTTACTTGCTTGTATGATTTCCTATTTTCTATCTTAGGAATGAATTTTTATATATACGTGATAAGGATACGAGAGGATGCATATAGAGCCGTTGGTCATATATAATATAGATTCTAGTATAAATTCCAATGCCATTAAATGAGGCAATTCAAACCTTCTCAAGTTGATCTCTTAGTGAATGAGAAAATATAGAATCATCGATAGATCATCACTTTGTGCTAAGATGTATCAATTTATCATCACCATTTTAGAGGGACAATAAGTGATGTACCACTCCTTGCTATTGTGAAAAGAGTGATGAAGCTACTAATTTTGGTCCCATGATGTAGAAAACTAGTGTCCTAGTTGGTACGTGGGCCTCTCATGACGATAGTTAAGGTAGAAAAATAAGGCTATAAAATATTATCCATAGTGTGTGAGGTCATAAGAGAAACGAATGGGGAAACAAAATTACAATATTATGACCATTATAGTGGCACAAGGAAGGGGTTGACGCATAAGAAACTAGTCAGGACTTGTAACTCTTGTTAGCCAATCATATAGATAATCCCTAAGGTGGGCATACCTATGATTGGTATAATAAATAACAAAGATTGGCCACCAAAACAATACACCATAGATCCATGACATGAAATGAAAAGATATAGGCATGAAGAAATGCATTTTGTCTACATGTCATTAATAAAGATATTACAACCACTCAAAAATAGAATGTGTGACTATGTCATAGTATACATTAGGAAGACATTCGACATGAATGGGAGTTCCCTAAGTGGCATTCAAAGTAGATATCATAGTGAAATACTCCATTGTAGCTTGGGAGGGGTAACATAAATAAATTGCATGCCCTTAATGCAGAGGTATCGATCACAAGCTTGATGGTATGATTCAACATTATGTAAATATATTAGTTGATGTCGAGCATGATAGAAATTGTTTAATATTGATCATTGAGGAATATCATTAATAGAAATGAGGGGAACCAACAATAATAAAAACATACTGCAATTTAACTAGTACAATCTAATGAGTGTGAATAGAGTAGCTAAAGTTGAAGGCTCATAGTTTTTATTGATAAGAAGTAAATGAGATAAACCCATTGTCAATCATGAGGAAACTTTCCAATGATGACTACAAATTCCAAAGTACTAGCTAGTTTCCAGATGCACTTCCTAGATACTGAATTGGCATTGATAGGAAGACATTTGTTGAAGGGAATTGATGTATCCCACATTTATTGTTTTGAAACATACCGAGTGATGATGTGAAGGGGTATATTCGTTGAGTAAAAATGATACATGAATGACCAACATGGAAGGTCAAAAAAACTAAAAACAACCAACTAAGGCTTAAAATTCCCTTGAACATATGAGCCATGACATGGGAATGTATTTTACAACATTGAATCATGAGCACCAGATGATATCATACAATAGTTCATGAAACATTAAAGCATGTGACCAAATAGAGGAGAAAATGATTCAATTGTATGGTACAAGTCATAAGGAAGCTATATCCCAATTGTAGTAAAATGATAGAAATAGGTCCCATATTCAAGGGTAACATGACTAATGGATATAAGGCCTTGATACAAATCCCAATGAAAATCCCTGATTTTTTTTTATATCTCCTTCATTTATTAATGAGCATTAAAGATAAGACAAGTAAATTCAATGTTGTATTTTTTATTTTTAATGTGTAAAAGCAAGTTAGAAGTGTACTTTATAGGGTGTCTTCTTTGTGGTTTAAGGAGCTTGAAGAAGAGGTATAAGTTCGCTCTAAATTGCATATTTTTGTTACATTTCAATAATCCCCAAAAAGAGGTAAATAGATTCTTGATAAATTTCTCATAGTTTTATGAGCACGAGAATGAAAAAAATGAGTTTAACATATTTCAACGTTTAACTAACATGAGAAGAAAAAAAGGAAGTTCGTCATGGAGAAAAAAGTGGCATAAAGGGCATCGATATAATCCCATGTTGGTAGAAGTGAGTTGAGTAGAGTGAATCAAAGCATAGGGAAACATAAAACCACTCATTACAATGGCCTTTCTAAGAAAGGCAAGATCACAAAATGGAGGCAATATTTATGTAAATGACAAGAGTTCAAGTGCGACTATAGTGGTAGAAAACGAGGCAAGAATCAACATAAATGTAGGCACCAAGACATTAGAAGTGATATGCGTTGGTGGCTAAATTTACATATTTTTACCCACCTTTTTACCCTGTTTCCTGTATCCATTTTACATCATTATTTCTCAGTTTATATTCAAAACTGCAAAGGTATATCTCTTGTCATGTCATTATGAATCATTAACCAATGAAGAATAGTCATAGGGGATTATTGCCTAAAACACATATTTCATTAAATTTGGAAATATTTTATTACAAGGGCATCACTGGAATTAAGCTTTTTGGTTATTTTTAAATTCTAGATCCACTATTTACTTCCAAATTTAATGAAATATGAGTTCTAAGTGGCTTGCTAATTCAATTATTCTTGAAGATTTGGAGGAAGAATGACTAGGACCATGGTTTAATGAATGGTGACCATCGAGCTAACAGCGCTATCCTGGGACATCAGCTGCAACATTTGATCAACCTCTCAATCAACGCATTTTGTATTTTATTATATTTTACTTTGGAAGTCACTATGTAATTGTAGGTAGACAGTTGTCGTAATTGTAGGAGTAGTTAATGTTAACAAATTGTATAAGTAGAGTTGCGAGACTGTGAAAGCTAGCCGTGAAGATTGTGGGAGAGTTTCTCTAACATAGAGTCTGTAACAACATACTTTGTAATGTCCTTTCTTATTAATGAAATTTAATATTCTGAGCATTTCATAACTTCTTGACCTTGCCACAACCCTGATCAGGGAGTTGGGCCCACTCCCTTGACAAGGTGTTGTTGGAATATATGTGTGCATAGGTTTATTTCGGTTGAGTTATTGATTGTTGTGAATGATTATTATTATGTTTCTATGAGTCTTAACTTGTTGTTACTCTTATTGTTGTTACAATTATTGCTTGTTGTTACACATTGTTTAGTTTATAATTGAATGTTCAATTTTGGGTAAGGAAAATGTGGCATGCATATACCTTTCATGATAACCTTGAAATAACTCATAGAGCCCTCGGTTGACAATTAAAGTGGAATTGGGTGAATTGCATGATTCATATCTAAACATCAACATTTTGGCGTCGTTGCCAGAGAGGCTATCAAAGGCGTGAAAGTATGACCAATATTGACCGTAGGACTAATCTCTCATCCTAGGGAGGGGATTTTTCACCCTACTCCAAGTCTTGAGAATTAGATTATTTTCGTTTCTTTGATTTCTTATTTTTTTAGGACCACTCTCTCATCCTCCGGATGGAATGTTTCACCCTGCTCTAGGTCTTGACCAATATATTGTCTTGTTTTCTTTTTCATAGGAATCACTCTCTCATCCTAGGAAGGGATTTTTTTATGTCACCCTATTTCATGTCCTGAGCTTAGATTTTGTGATTGGTCTATTTTGTTCTTTTTGCTTTCTTTTTAGGGGCCACTCTCTCATCCCCAGGAGGGAATTTCTCATCCTGCTCTTGGTCCTGAGCTTTCTCTTTTCTTAAATGTTTTCATTCTATTTTTGATTGCATGAACAAATGTATAAATAAAAGGGGCAGAGGAAGACCCTTGGAAATAAGAGAGAGAGATATAGGCAGAAATACCGATATCCAAGAACTATTTTCAAGAGCTGAGTCAGGAGCATTGTCGCGAGTTGTTGTAAGGGTGAGACCTCATAAAATATCTGGAGGGAAACCAGTTTCACAACAAGAACCTCCCCCAATAACAAAACCACAATTTTGGGAAGAAGGAGTAGCAAGTAAAGGATCTAAGGACTTGCATATTACAAGTTCAGAAGAAGAAGACTTGAGGGAGTTCTCTACAGTATTTTATCAGAGAAGTGTTGTTAAACAACCTCAACACCTGATATAAAACAACCAGAGCCAAAACCTGTTGAGATTCCAAGCAAATATTATAAGATATTCATGGCACTTGCAACTTCTTCGATCAAATTCCCAATTGGAGATATCAGAGGTGACGAACCTATGAACCATAGTCCTTTGAGAAAATTACCTAATTTCTATGGTATTTATTCTGAGGATTTAGACACATTCCTTTTTCAATTCAACATTGTCTGATGGGGGTATAATTATATTTTTGATGCTTAGAAATTGAACATATTCCCCCCTACTTTGAAGGCAACATCTTTGAGATAGTTTATGGGTTTAGGGGGAAAATATATTACTACATGGGATGATATGAAGATGATTTTCCTCAAAAAATATCAAGACTACTTCAAATCTTGAGATGTGAAGGAAGAAATATTTAAGATTATGCAGAAAGGGGATTAGAACATGGAGGACTTTGTGGAACATTTTCAATATTGTTTGGAGAGATTAGGCCATAGTGGTATAGATAAGAATATCTTGAAGATAATATTTCTCTGGGCACTGAGGGAGGAATATTTGGAACTATTGATTTAGCAGGAAAAGGAAACATATCAAAAGAGGAATTTGATACCATCTACAAAATGTGCATCAAGTGTTCACAAGGAGCTGTGAGGCATATGCAAGGGATCCGAATTCTTAACACAACTAGCGATGGAGTTACAAAAGCTAAAATAGGGAGCTTGTTGGACAACTTGAAAGTTGATATCCTAATCACACTATCATCATAGCTAGATGTTTTGTAAGTGAAATAGGAGCAGGTGGAATCAAAGAAGGTTATTTCCATTTTTCTCCCTCAATGTAGGAAGAATAATCTGTTGAAGGAATGCCAATTGAATTCCATCGAGGCTTCTAAGATAGGTGAAAAAAGTCATTCCACTAGCACCTGTGCATCTGTTCTTGGGCTAAATCCAGCTTTTCAAGGAACAAATGATGATCTAGCTAGATATCCAGACACAGTGGCATGGAAAAAGGTCAAAATTCAAAGTGTTGGAAAGGCAATGAAATTGACATCAGAGCAAATTGTTCGTCGCACTGATTCTAACGGTGTGAACGTCACTACAATCTGAGTCTGTATGAAGGCGATAGAGGCAGTCAAAGTCGGGTTGACTTTTGATGATTACGCAAGTTTAATTAGGAAACTATTTGCACGTTTTTGGCAGATGGAATCTGGCCAACTCTAGCCAGATTTCAGGCGAAACTGTAGCCTAGTTAAAAAGAATCCTTCTATCCAAAACCAAATTTTCAAAAATGCGCAAGTTGTTTTATTTAAACAAAAAAATATTAGAAAAAGGGAGTGGTGTGCCACCAACCTCGCCACCCCAACCAAACACATAATAACGGAGGGGCGAGCCACAAACACCAACCCCTCCCCCACCCATGGAATAGCTACAACACATGAAAATCGGGGTGGGTGGCCATGACCCCACCACCACACAATCCTCCCACGGAACGAGGCTCACCAAACAAATGCCATACGGAAATGTGTGGGCCAGCCCCTCAGGCATGGACCCAACCCAAAACACATAAAACATGAAACTAAATCCAATGGCTATGGTGGATATGGCTATGGTAGGCGGGCCGCCCAAGGTGGGCCCGATCCAACCACAAATTTATTTAAAAAAAAATAAATTGTTTATAATGTAAAAAAAAGGAGGCGGGGTTTGACTGCCCGACCTTCTTCCTATTATTTGGATCCCCATCCAACTTCCCTACAACAATTTCCTTGAAGAATCCACTAGTGATTTTATACTTAAACGCAGTTTCTCAGTATGCCTAGGCAGAGGATGCAGGGCATGCAATTTGAGGCAAAATTTTGCAGGAGTGTCAAATTTTCACTTTGTCAGAATTTGAAAAATTTTATATGGTTTCAGCACTTATCGATGCCATGAACGTGATGGCACTGTCCTCTTCTCCATCAGAGTTCTGCATTTTTTGGCCATTTTTCATAATGGAGGTATAAAACTCCTTTTTTGTAACTGATGCTTGTACTCTTCCTTTTCATGCCACTTAACGAATGAAGGCCTCCCCATTGATCGAGTAGGGCTCAAAGACATAGTCTAAGTCGGATGAACTCCATTATCACATCTTGTTGTCTCCTTTAATGCTTTATGGGTTTCTCGTCTTCTCTCATGTGCAGATTAAATTTTCTATGTTAAGTTACAATTTATGCATGTAATTCTTTAACACATCTATAAGCAAAAGATCTTGGATCAAGTGGTATCAGAGCCAGTATTTTTAAATGTGAATTGAATGTTTGTATGCTAACAAGAAACAGGCTCTGAAGAGGCGAAGGGAAACTAAAGCCTTTTGATCTCGAAGGGTGATGTGCACATCGAAGGAGAAACATGGCAGATGAAGAGGCTCATCTTGATGAGGAGCACAACTTCCCCAAAACATTTTATACAATGGCAGAGAACATCAGTCAGTTGCTTTCAAGGTTGGAGAAAGCGAAAGGGAGAAATCTAGAAGAACAAGGTTTATTGCATGGAAATGGTGAAGAAGAACCCCCTCCTTCTCCTTCCATGAGTGAAAGTTCTTCTTCCTCTCATCACCATAATCATAGAAATTCAAGAGATGCATCTAAGAAAAATTTCTTTAAATTAGATGTTAAATTTGATCTTCCCATTTTTCACAGTGAAAGTAATGCAGCAAAGCTTAGTAATTGGATTAAGCAGATTGAAATCTACTACAAGATTTAGCAGATCGATGAGGACGAGGCAAAGATTCAACTGGCCTCTCTTCGGATGAGTAGCACCACTCTTGTTTGGTGGGAGAGCAAATTGCAAAGTAGTAAGAGTGTGGGTAATCTTCTTTCCTCTAGCCTAACTTTGTTTCTACATTAAAGGAAAAATTCTATCCCTTGGGTTATTAACAAAAAGCCTTAATCGATTGGTAATTCTTAAGGCAAGGTAGAGGTCAGGATGTTCAAATCTTTACAGAGGAATTTAGAAAATAGGCACTTAATTTGGGCATTGCACTTGACTCACTTGAAGTAGTAACTAAATATATTGGATCATTACATAGTTACCTTAGACATTCATTATTATTGTTTGAACTAACTACTATTGACTCTGCCAGTGTGAAGGCAATTCATCTTAAGAATAGGGGAAAAAGTGAAAGAGATGATCATTTCAAGAAACCACTTTTCAAGCCTCCAAATGGCAAACCCAAAGTTAAATGAGAAGGATAGGAGAAGAGGATGGCACCAACCAAGAGAGATGAAGGAGAAAGACCTTATTGCAATCACTGCAAAAAGGAAGGTCATGACGACGATCATTGTTGGAAATAGTACCCAGAAAAGAGGCCAAAGAAGTATGGAGGAAAAGGAAAACAGAAGACAATGGCAACTATGTAGCAAGACCTTTGATCCGATTCTAGAGATGAAGCATTGATCACAATAGTAGCAACAAAAGGTACTCTTACACATGTAAATTTTGAATCACATGAAGGCGCTAGTTCAATAGATGATTCTCTTCCTCATGAACGAAAGAGAATTGAGCTATTTCATATTAGAGTTATCATAAATCATTCAAAAGTGGAAACTCTATTTGATACTGGATCCCAAGCAAACTTAATTTGTGAGTCCTTGGTAAAGAAGCTAGGCTTGGAAACGAAACCACATCCAAAAACTTACCCACTTAGATGGATACATGATAAAGAAAAACTGAATGTAACTAAGTAGTGTAAGTTTAAATTTGTGATCGCTTTTAAGTTGTTGGATGAGGTAAAAATTGATGTGATACCATTGGATACCTATGGCATGGTGTTAGGGAGTCCATACCTATATGATAGAAAGGCAATCTTCTTCCGTCATGAAAACAAATACCAAATCACAAAAGATGGGGTAGAATATATTGTAAGGGCTCGTCAAACTAAAAGCAATGCCTACCTTGTAAGTGCAAGACAAATGAAGAGGTTGGTGAATTCCAGTAAGGGTTACATGCTTATGGTTGTAAGGGGGAAGATGTAGAATTATCCGATGCTTTCCATGGTTGTGATCATGTGCATAAAAAGGAATTATGTGAGTTAATTTCTAACTATGATGAGATGTTTCGGGAACCAAAGGGATTACCTCCAAAGAGGGAAATCCAACATGAGATCCATTTGTAGCATGATGCTCCTTTACCGAATATTGGCATGTACAGGATGTCAATCATTGAGATGGAGGAGATCAAAAAGCAGGTGCAAGAACTATTGAACCAAGGTGTCATAAGACTGAGCACTTCTCCATGTGGCTCACCAATTGTCTTAGTGCCAAAGAAAGATGGAACATGGAGAATGTGCATGGATTATTGAGCACTAAACAAAATCACGGTGAAAAATCATTACCCTCATCCCCGCATTGGTGACTTATTATATCAGTTAAATAATGCTATATATCTCACCAAATTGGATTTGCGTAGTGGTTATCACTATGTCCAAATTGCACAGTAGGATGTGTGGAAAACCACCTTTAAGGCCAAACAAGGGTTGTTCGAATGGATGGTGATGCCATTCGGACTTTGCAATGCTCCAGCCACTTTCATGAGGGTCATGACTGATCTCTTTAGGCCTTTCATTGATGAATTTATTCTTTTATGTCTAGATGATATCCTTGTCTTTAGTAAAAGTTGGAATGAACATGTATGTCATGTGAAGAAAGTGTTTGATGTATTGAGAAATGAAAAACTCTATGTAAAATTGTCAAAGTGTGAGCTTGGGAAAACCTCTTTGGATTAGCTAGGTCATATTGTTGGTCATGGTCATCTAAAAGTTGGTCCTTCTAAAGCTGAAGCAATTGTAAATTGGCCTAAACCTACTAATGTAACCAAGGTTCGCAGGTTTTTGGGCGTAGTACAGCATTGGAGGAGATTTATTGCCAATTTCTCTATTATTGCAACACCTTTACATGCATTGACAAGTGTAAAGCAAGTCTTTCAATGGGGAGAAAAGCAGGAGAAGTCCTTCAAAAGATTGAAAGAGAAGATCAACATTGCACCCGTCTTGGCCTTACCAGATCTCTAACAACCATTCGAGATTGAGATAGACGCCAGTGAATATGCCATGGGAGTTGTACTAATGTAGCAAAAGAAGCTGCTATGTTACCATTTAGAGAATTTCTCTTACACTGTGATCAACTATCCCACTTATGACAAGGAATTATATGCCTTGGTCCAGAGTGTGAAAAGGTGAACACACTACATGATCGGCAAGGAGACCATCGTCCATACTGATCATCAGCCCTTGCAGTATCTTTAGTCACAAACCAAGTTGCAAAAATCTTGTCATTTTAGGTGTATGTCATTGTTGACTGTTTTAGTAAGATGTGTATTTTAATGGCTTGTAAAAAGAATATCATTGCAGAGCAGACTGCTTATCTTTTCTTTAAGCATGTTTGGGTCCATTTTGGGTAGCCCACATCTATTGTGTCAGATCGGGACTCTCGCTTTCTTGGAGAGATTTGGACCAGCTTGTGGAAGATGATGGACACCAAGTTGAAAAGAAGCATGGCATTCCATCCACAGACACGAGGACAGATAGAGGTTGTCAATTGCACCGTGGTACACTTGTTGCGAGGCTATTGTGGGAAACATCCTAAGTTGTGGGATGAGCATCTTCCATATGTACAACATTCCTACAATCGAGCAATGCACTCATCTATGCACCATTCAGGATTTGAGACATGCTTTGGCTACCTACCAAAAGACCCTTTTGATATGGTCTTTGGAAGGGAATATGGCTCCAGTGGACATGATGATAGGGACAAAGTGCAGTAATTCATTCAGCGGATCTAGTCGATTCACTAAGCAGTACAGGAGAAGTTGGAGAAAAGTCAAGCCCGACGCAAGGCTCAACATGACAAACATCGAGTCAACCATCAATTTCAAGTGGGCAAAAAAGTGTGGTTCCACATAAGCAGGGATAGGATGAAGGGAAAAGGGAAGAAATTTTCACTAATCTAGTATGGTCCATTCACCATCTTGGAGAAGAATGGAAACAATTCCTTTCGTCTTGATTTTCCAATATATATGCATATGTACTCCGTAGTGAATGTGGAAAACATAAATTTGTATGAGCCACCACTAATTATGGACATCGAAGAGGTGCGAACAGTTCCTACAGTTGACAACTTTGCACCAGAATATCTCGATGAGTTACCTAAAGACATCATGCTTGACAGAAGAACCAAGACTTCACGATAAGGTGATGTGGAATACCTTCAAGTTGGTTTCAAGGGGATGCACCCTGGCAAGGAAAAATGGTTGGAAAATGAAAGAGTGAGGGAATAATTACCTCACTTGCCAATTGACTGATAAAGCTTTTGGCGGTCCAAAATATCCTCAACGAGGAGGATTGATCCAGGTGGATCTCTAGACATAGTGGCATGGAAAAAGCTCAAAACTCAAAGTGGCGGAAAGGTGATAAACTTGAAATTAGATTAAAGTGTTCGTTGCCTTGATTCCAACAGTGTCAACGAAACTCCAAGCCGAGTCTGGATGAAGGAGATAGAGGTAGTCAACATTGGGTTGATTTTTGATGATAGGGTAGGTTTAATGAGGACAAAAAAATTTTTGGCACATGGAATCCGACCAACTCTGGCTAGATTCTTCGCAAAATCATGGCCTAGTTAAAAAGACTAATTTGGTCTAAAACCAAATTTTCAAAAATGCGCAAGTTGTTTTATTTAAACAAAAAAATATTAAAAAATGGGTGGTAGGCCACCAACCCTGCCACCCCAACCAAACACATTACAATGGAGGGGTGGGCCACAACCCCTAGCCCCTCCCCCACCCACAGAACAGTTAGAATGAAAGCAAACAGGGGTCGGCAACCATGACCCTGCCACCTCACAACCTCCCACAGAACAGGGGTCACCAAAAAATGCCATACAGAAATGGGTGGGCTAGCCCTTAGGGCGCAGACCCAACCCAAAGCACACCCAACATGAAACTAAATACAACGGCCATGGCGGATCTGGGTATGGTGGGTTGGCTACCCAAGGTGGGCCCGACCCAACCAAAAATTTATTTAAAAAAAATGGTTTATAATGTAAAAAAAAAGGAGGCGGGGTTTGAACTCCCAAGTTCGTCCCTATTATTTGGATCCTTAACCAACTACCCTACAACATTTTTTTTGAAGAATTTACCAACAATTTTATACTTCAATTCAGTTTGTCAATGCGCCCAGGCAGAGGAGGTAGGGCACACACTTTGAGGCAGCATTTTCCAAGAGGGCCAAATTTTCACTTTGTCAGAATTTGACAAATTTTATATGGTTTCAACAATTCTCTATGCCATGAATGCAATGACGCTATCCACTTCTCCATCATATTTCTACATTTTTAGGCCGTTTTTCCGAATGAAGGTATAAAACTCCTTTTTTGTAAATGATGCTTGTACTCTTCCTTTTCATGCCACTTAATGAATGAAGGGCTCCCCATTGATCGAGTAGGGCTTGGAGACGTAGTCCAAGTCAGACGAACTTTGTTATCAAGTCTTGTTGTCTTATTTCATGCTTTATGTGTTTCTCCTCTTCCCTCATGTGCACATTAAGTTTTCTATGCTAAGCTACAGTTTATGCAAGTAATTCTTTAACACATCTATAAGCAAAAGATCTTGGATCAAATGAATAAGTAGATCAACTGTATTTTATGGGATCAAGGAAACCATGGCTACCACGACCATAGAACATGAATCAAAGTATGCATCAAGACCCTTCTCAGTATTTTAATAATTTTAATTATGCACCTCATTCTATACATTTTTCGCCTTCATGGGTGCAATATTATCAATATCTAATGCCCTCGCAACCATGGTACCCTCAATCTGGTCCAAACCCTTCATGGTCCCAAAATTCGAGTCAACCTCCTACTCCTTCAGAATAATTCTCCCAACCTATGCCATAGCAATAGGTACAACTTCCTTCTAATGCATCCACCAGTAAAATTCCTCTTTGCCCACAACTATTTGTTCAATCCAATCCAAATCCAAAAAATAGATGGGCTCAGCAGGTTGAGGCACTGAACCTCCCTGCATATATTATTGCCATGGCCAAATGTAATGAATTGAATCCCCAATCCAGTCGGGTGGTAAATACTCAAAATTCACAAATAATTCTTGAACATACCGATGATGAAGTCTCAGAACTAGAACCTAGAGATTCTACTAGAACAATTGGGTATGAGTCAATACAAATTCCTATGAAACAAAAAACCCTTTTAGAAACAATTGTTACTAAAGGATATTAGATTGGTCCAACTTATCATGAGAGATTATCCTTGACCAAACAATGTCCTCATCCTAAATTTGACTTCTTAGGGGAACTGTAGAATTTATTTGTCAAAATCCTATTACTTCAGGCTATGAAGTATGTACCGATTTATGCCGAAACAATTAAAGAATATTGCTCTAAGAAACATGGTAGAAAACCAAAGGACCCACTCACTATTCATGTTATGGCAAAACTATCATAAATTATGTTGTGGAAGCCTATACCTATTAAACACAGATACCCAGGGAACGTGATTCTAATAGTACAAATCAATGGCGTTGATATCTTGAATCTACTGGTAGATTTGGGGGCAAGAATTAATGTCATAACCTCTGCAACTGTGATTACCTTATGTCTGTGAAACCTTAAACCAACGCCCATCATCCTAGAATTGGTAGATAAAACTACTCCAAGACCGATAGGGAAGATGGAAGATATAACTATTTTAGTAGACTCATGGCAATACCCTATCGACCTTTTGGTTTTACATAACCAATCCCCAGCCGGTGTACTTCCTTTGATTGTAGGAAGACCTTGGCTTGTGACCACAGATGCTTACATTGGGTGTCAATATGGAAATATGGTAATATATAATGGCGAAGTTATAAAGCATCTTATCCTCTACCCCACTGCAGAACCATGTTCGTCAGATAAACCAAGATTTACCTTGATACAAAAATCTCTACTTACAAAAGAGCTCAAACCTGAGAATGAAGGTTAGACATATCCTTACCATCAGTAAGGCTATTTGGTTTAAGGATGAAATGGAGGATGATTCCATTAGCACCTTTCTCAGTAGCCCCAACTCTATTTTTGATTCAACTTGCCAGCTATTAGAATTTGTCACGAGTTGCAATGTTCAGGAAGATATCAGACCAGAAAGAGAAGTTGCAAATATTCATGTACTTATACCTCGTGACAGTATTTCTATAGGAATTGAACTAGGGAAAATTACGAATATCAATCCTAACCTTTAACACTCCCAAACTAAATAATTACTATATGTCCTTTAGGAATATAAAGAAGCCTTTCCTTGGGAATATATAGATATGAAAGGCCTCCCCACTAATTTATTGATTCATCACATATATATTAAAGAAGAATGTCGACCTGTTAGGCAGCCACAGAGAAGAATGAATCTTTCCTTAAAAAACATTGTCAAAGATGAATTACAGAAGCTATTAGATGTCATTTTTATGTATCCAATATCGGATAGTTAATGGGTTTTCACGCTAGTCATTTTTCCTTAGAAGAATTGCAAGTGGTGGATTTGTGTTGATTATAGGGAATTAAATAAAGCAACTTTAAAATACCATTTTCCCTTACCCTTTATTGACTAGGTCCTAGATACATTAGCCGGAAATAATTTTATCCCCTTTCTATATGGATTTAGTGGATACAATCATATACAAATAGCTCGTGAGGGTCAAGATAAAACTACCTTCACATGCCCCTAGGGAACCTTTTCCTACCGAGTCCTTCAATTTGGTCTCTATAACACACCACCTACCTTTCAAAGGGAAATATTAGGATTTTTTTATGCTTTAATCAATGATAGTGTTGAAATCTACATGGATGACTTCACCCCATGTGGGGATTATTTTGAATAGGGTCTACAAAACTTAGAGAAAATACTTAAAATATGTAAGCAAACACATGTTTCACTTGGTACAATAAAATGGTATATGATGATGAAGAAAGGAGTAGTGTTGGCACACCTTCTTTCAACTGCAAAAATTTTGGTTGATCCTACTAATGTAGAGCTAATATTAAATTTTCCTACACCTAAGACACCGACACAAGTACGTAACTTTATCAGTAATGTTGGTTATTACAGGGGTTTTATAGAAAAAAAATCTAAGACAACATTCCCATTTTTTGAATTGCTAGCTAAAGATGTAGAGTTTGTTTGGATAGATGAATTTGACACATCCTTTGTGGAAATCAAAAAAATAGTTTGTAAAGCTCTGATATTATGTGGTCTTGACTAGAAGCTCCCATTTCACATCTCTACAGATTCTTCATAAATAGTAGTAGGGGATGTCCTAGGACAACAGGATGACAAAAAATCGTACGTGATCTATTATGTCAGCAAGAACTCGACTCCTATAGAACTAAACTATACGGTAACTTAAAATGAGTTCCAGGCTATTATTTATGCTATTAATAAGTTTCCACATTACATTACAATCTATCCTAATTTCGTGCACACTAATCACACAACTATTAGGTATCTGATGAATAAATCGATAACCCCTAGTCATATTAGAAGATGGTTGTTATTAATTCAAAAATTTGATGTTACCATCTTAGATAAGCTAGGGAAAGATAATGTAGTGGCATATTTCCTATCCAGAATAGATACTAGTGATGAAGGTACACCTGTAGAGGATAATTTTCCAGATGAACATCTCTTTGAAATTTCTACTCACACTTTGTGGTATGCAGACATTGCTAACTATCTTGCTATAGGAAAAGTCCCTCAACACCTACTATATAGAGAACAATGAAATATTATACATATTAGTTCCCACTATTCATGGATAGAAGGATATCTCTTTTATATAGGACCTTTCCAACAAATCTAACATTGCATAAGTGAGGATGACATCTACGATGTCTTGAAACTTGCTCATGATGGCCCGTATGGGGGACATTATGCAAATAAGTGGACATGTCATAAGGCGTTATTGTCCTTCTGTTTTCGTGATGTAAGGAAATATGTTCGACGGTGCAATAGTTACTAGCAAATGGGTCAGCTTGGTCGGGTAGATGAGATGTTGTCACATCATCAAATATCTCTTAACCCTTTGAAAAATGGGTTGTCGATTTCATTGGGCTGTTCAATCCACCTTTAGATCAGAAATTTCACATTCTAGTTTCCATGGATTATGTGACAAAGTAGGTAGAGGCCAAGGCTATTTTGAAAGCAACAGAACATGTTGTCTCATACTTTTCATTTGAAGAAATGTTTGCTTGGTACAGAGCTCTTAGAGAGATAGTTTTAGATGGAGGGGCGCATTTTACATCACATTTGATAGCAGGACTTATGAATAAGCATGGAATCAACCATAGGGTAACATATCCATATCATCCCTAGGCGAATGGTCGAGTCAAGAGTACAAACAAGGTACTAGATAATATTCTTACAAAGGTAGTCATGAAGCATTGCCGAAATTAGGCTAAAAATCTTTCTAAGCCACTCCAGGCGTATAGAACAACATGGCGAAACACAATAGTATTTTCACCATATGAGCTTGTCCATGGGAAATACCCTTTATTGCTAGTGGAATTCGAAATTAAGATGCTCATAACAACCCTTGAAGTAGGTTGGATCTTTCAGAAGCCCAAAAACAATGGCTGGAATAGTTAAATGAGTTGGATGAAATTTGTTTAGTAGCTATCCAGAGTATAGTTGCAATTTAATAACAACAAAATAAACGGCACAACAAATTTATTAAGAAAAATGTGTTTCAAATAGGAGATTAGGCATTTGTATATGATTCTTGGTTCAAATATTTTAGAGGGAAACTCTGCGCCAGATGTATGGGACCATATGAAGATGACATGGTGTTTGATAATGAGACCATTAGACTTATAACAATTGATGAGGCACACACTCCCCTAACTGTAAATGGACACCGCCTCAAACTGTATCATTGTTCAACTTCTGAAAACTCCTTTATTAAACATTTCTTTGATAATTATGGTTTTGAGGTTGTCAGTGCAGAGAACTCTTCCTCTGCACCTCTGATCAAAAGAAAAAAAGCTTAATAATAATATAAAATATATATGTAATATAATAAAATATTGTTACTACTCTATCATTATTTTTCTTGTAGGTACTTCACTAGTGTTTTCACTCCCCCACTATTGTCACTTTGTGGGTGTTGATTTTGTTTAAGTACCTCACTGGTGTTGTTACTTCGTTGGTGATGTTAGTCCTCCGCTGTTGTTATCTTTTACATGACGATTCCGTCTAAATACTTAACTAGTGTTTTTCCTCCTCCAGTGTTGTTACCCCATGGTGATTCCATCTAAGTACTCCTTTGGTGTTGTTACTGCTCTGGTGATGTTACTCTGTTTGTAGCGATTTATTCTAAGTACTTCACTCGTGTTGTTACTCCTTCGGTTCTCTTACTCTTCCAGTGTTGTTACTCCTCTAGTGTTATTACTCTATTTGTGATGATTTTGACTCAGTACCTCACAGGTGTTGTTACTCCTCCAGTGTTGTTACTCGTCTGGTGCTGCTACTCTGTGGTGATTCCATCTAAGTATTCCGCTGGTGTTGTTACTCCTCCGAAGTTGTTACTCCATTCGTGGAAATTCTGACTAAGTGTTTAATTACCACTATTACTACGGGGATGCTATTACTCCTCCTGATGTTGTTACTCCTCGGGTGTTGTTACTCCCTCCATTATTATTACTTTATCAAGGTAAGTCACCAAGTACATCCCCGATTGACTTTGTGGATTTGATTGATAATTGATTTGACATGACTTGACATGACCATGGATGGTCATCCCTTACATGGGGAAAGGTATTATAATAAATGAAAACATGCCATAATTAAATCATTGTAATGACTTATCACTATCACCATTGAACTTTGTGCTAGTGTGTACACTCCACGACCCACACCATATTTTGCACAGTTACCTATATCCATTGGGACTTGAAATAAGTATGATTGCATTAATGGATGGTCTTTTCCAACGCTGTGAAACAATTACCATAATTTCCACTAATTATTACTATAATATGCCATGTATTTTTCAATATTTCACTATTATTAAATTCCCAGATTTCACTATCACCACACCCCGTCGCCACCATAACCCTGTCACCAGAAATTTACCTACCGAAACTCTTCATTAATGATCTTGTTGTTACTCCAATTGATGCTACTAAGAAACTGCAAAATGGGCGGGCAAGCCATTAGGCACGAACCAGAAAACATATTGTAGGTTCGACGCAATCTAGAAATATGGCAGGTATTTTTAGATACAAGATGGCACATGTATTTTGAGAGGCTATAGGAATTTTATGAAGCTATCATAGTATAATTTGCATTAATTATTTAATGGAAATCATTCCAGGGTTCGTGTGATGGATATTTCTATCATAGAGTAAGTTATTTTGACTGTCATCGGGCTGTTGCAACGAGGGCAGAAATGGTTTTCTCGGAAATCTCCTTTGCTAGAGTTCCAACAATTGTTTTTATAGGCTAGAGAAACAATAGTCCAAAAGGGAAGGGTGTATGACTAAAAGTATTTTCCACACCCATGGGCTGTGGTTGCATATTTTGTCATGAGGTATATTACTTGTGAAGGCCAACTTGCTACCCTATTTAAATATAATTTCAAGATTCTTGCATGCCTTTGGTTCTAACATGACAGGTTCATTCCTTAGATATTCCATATTTTCTATGGAATAGTCTTTAGCTAATGGCACAGTCTACTCGTTCGTCTCGACAGGCATTAGTGGTCCTTACAAATCATCGACTCATCAAATTGTTGGTGGTGTATGGTTTGTCTCAAACTTCTATGGCTTGGTCACAATTCACTGAGCCAGCAGAGGAAGAACTTGTCACTATGATGCCTACAAAGGAGGATGAGGAAGAATTAGTGGTGGAAGAAAAAGAGGTCATAGGCGATGCTCTTCCACAAGAACCAGCGTCACCTTCTGGCCTAGTGGGAGTAGAATCAATGGAGACAGAAGAGAATGTAGTCGAGGCTACTCCACAAGAAGCAGCGTTGACTACCAATTTGAGGAGAGAATCATTGCCCTTGGATGAAATTGTAGGTGGTGCTGACACACAAGAACCAACACCACATTCCCATGTAAATGAGGAACCTTTGGATGAAGTTTCAAGTGGTGTTGATAAACAAGAACCAACATCACCTACTCAAGTCAATAGGGAGCCCTTGGAAGGAACAGGGGCCATAATCGACAATGCTCCATAAGAACTAGTGCCAACTACTAAGAAGGAGGACAGATTGGAGGAAGCACAGACAAAAGAAAAAAAATGGGAGCACAGACCAGCGAGTGAATATAGGGGAAGGACAAGGAGGGCTTGAAGCAACAAGCACTGAGAGAATGGAAATTGAATACAATATCTTTCATTGTCTGCTTGTTATGTCTTTTCTAAGAGGCTCAAGGAATTTTCATTCCCCTAGATGCCTGGTGAAATAAAAAGCGTCTCCATCAATCTTAAAATTTGTCGAGGTAGTTATAGGCACCATTGGCGACACTATTACACAAGAACCAGTGTCGAATCGTAAACAAATTGGTCAAATTGAGGGATTGGTGATCAGAATTACCACACAAGAACCATTTTCAATCAAAAGCTAAACTAAAGAAATTATGGCCGATACTATCTCCACAGGACCATTAGAGGAGAATGTTGTTGTCGATACTAACCCGCAAGGGATAGAAATAATTTTTGAGCAGATGAAAGAAGATCGTTACATAGCAAAGTAGTGGCAAGGAAAGGGTGTCAAAGACACTACCCAACAAAGGCCTGCATTGACTCTAGAGCCACCAAAGGAAGATGTGGAGGTCCTGATACCTGAAGGAGAAGTTCTTGTGGGTGTTCCTTGAGTTGAGCAAAAATTTGAGGAAATCATGATAAAGAAAGAGTCGGTTGATGAATTTGTTGACCTAAATTTGTCAAAACCCACCAGTTACAACGCAAGTGGAGGAAGTCACTTTCAAACAAGAATTTTTTAAGAACTGTGCAAAAATAAGGCATCCAGTAAAGGAAAGGTACCAGTCACAGTTTAGAGAAAACATGTAGCTAGAAATCGAAATCATTAAGCTAAGGAAGCATGTACTAGAATTACAGAGAAAAGTGATGAGCCATAAGAAGAATGTAGCGAAACCTATGTCTGGAACCATTTTATAAGTAGTGCATATCGAAGGTAGACCCACAACCTTCACGACTGCAAAAATTGAGTCATTTTTGCACTTGATCAAGTCATGAGAATTTTTGTTGACTAGAGAGATTCAGAAATGGCAGGCTACTACATCTCACCTTCAACGAGGGGCCATTCTTGTGGAAACCCAATGGGAAGGAGTGAGGGGAATTCGTGAGAAATACGTGAAAATAGTTACTGATTACATGGCCTAGATATAGAAAGAGAAATAGAAGTAGGAAAATCAACAAAAGAAAATTGAGGAACTAGAAGAGCAGGTGCAGCTATGGAAGGCTGATAAGGAAGAAATGTTCACTCTTCCGCAATAAGGAATGGCTTGTCGATCCCCTACTCACAGTTATGCTTTGTCCTCTATGAACAATATTTATTCTTTTATTCAGAAGGAATTCATCAGGAAATCAACTATGTAATAGAATATGTGATAGAGTTTTTGCGTATCTTGAAGAGTCACAATACCCTCAACCAACACCTGATGTGAGAACTCTATATTCATGATTAATTCCTAGGTGATGATCAATCATTCAACCTGGTGACATACATGGGGGACATTTAAGTAATATTCTTTACCTCATACATGGTTAATCAGGTCAAGTGGAAGAAGGCCTTTGACACATTCAAAGAGAATCATGTGAACAGACCACTCATCGTTCGAATGGAAAATTGTCAGTCTTCAAATGTATATAACAGACACCATTCCTTCTCAGAGATTGAAAGAAATAAAGGAATGATGATGGAAACCCATAAATGGTGTGTTGACATGTACATAAAATAAATTTTTACTTGTCAAGAGTGTTATGACCCAGTGATTTCCGAAGGTTAAGGAAATAGATCACCGGGGCAACCACAAACCACTTTTGGAGATCATGACCTAGCCTTCCTGATTCTCAAAGAGGGCTATCTCTATATTATTTAGCTTTATTTGTTTGAATATTAGGCTAGTTGTGAATGTTCAAGGGCGTTTTGATTTGTATTGAAGATTCGGTGGTGGAATCCTTGAAACAGATGAATAGAATGATGTCTCTAGACCATTGGGCATATGGAGTCAACAAAGGAGTACCAGGACTGGATCAACTCATTAAAGGGAATGTTAAAAGGGCAAGATAGTAGAGTAGAGAGTAGGTCTTTGCGCCAGAGGTATGGAAAGGTTTTAACCAGGGTGAGAGAGTAATTAAGAATTCTAAGACCCGGATTGAAACCAAGAACAAAGGGTAATCAGAAACAAAGGGAAATTAAGAATCCTTTGCTATAGATTAAAATGAAACAACTTAAACTAAGGAGCAACTAAGAATTCCTTAACTTAGATTATCTGTAGAAAACATTTATTTGCCTAACTGTTATAGCTGAGTGTAATTAAACAAATTCTAATACAATAATTTGAGTTATGACATTTAGATTTAGATCAACAGTATGAAAAACTTTAAGAGATAACAAAAACATGAGAAAATACTTGTCTACACTTCGCTCTACACATGAATCCTTTGAAATTTCTAGTCTTTATTCATCAATCCAGCTTGCTGACTCAATCAATGCTCCAATGGATTTACAATCTTTCGATCAAGAAGTCTATAGAAATGTCTAAGTATCCACACTACATGCTTCCAATTGTGAAGAATTTATACTAAGGTGTTATTACAAATATCTCAAACTAACTTGAGATTTAATCTAGGAGATACAAACATCTTCTCACAGGAAGATAGAGGCAACTAATGAACAGCTTTCATGTTGTCCCTTTTATTGTGGTATTACTGGTTGTTATGGTTTGTTTTTAGCTCTTTATGCTCTTTGTTGTTTAAATCATTACTCTGGAGGCATTATTTACTTCTGGCTTTAATTTAATACTCTCTGACTTTGATACTCTTTCACTCTGATGACATGTCTTTATCCTTCACTGTGTTTTCCCTTTACTACACAATTTAATCTTTTACTCTATTTTTCAACAGAAAATTCTTTTGTTTTTTATGTGTGTCAGCATCAGGAATTAGATATCGATCATGTCTCTAAATGTTTCATCTGTTTATCTTCTAACTACATCTCTGGTCTGGCTCCTCTGCTTTGACTATCCATGTCTCTATGTAGTTGTCTTCTTCTCGGTTCTATGTGTAACTGTCTTCATTTTCTGTTCCTTGTATAATGGTCTCCCTCAGTCTCTAACAGGTTTCTGGTCGAGTCTTGGAGTAAACAAGTTCTGCCACTAGTACCAAAATTGTTTATTCAAGATCTATTCTTTCGTTAATTATCTACAAAATTCAACAATAATTAAGAAAGCACTAGTCTACATGGAAGGTGATTGATGGCTTCATTTGCATAGGGATGCTGAGGGAAGGGGTCGTGGTAGTGCTCTAGATGTGAATGGAGGTGGAATCACATCGCAGAGGTTCAGGGTGCTGCTAAAGAGTTTTATGGGTTTACACTATTAAAACAGGTGAAGGCATGCAAGCACGAGTTTTAAAGGTCTAAAGTCTCTAACAGGCATATTTTTTAATATGGCGCAAAATTCATATTTATGAAGGATAGGCAGTTTATCGAATCAGCGGGGAGGTAGTTTTGGAGGTTTTCACACTGCTTTATTGGATTGGGTGGTTTTGAGGACGAGTCACACAATGTGCTTTAGAGCATGACATGTATCCATTGGCGGGTCAGGGAAAACCGCCTTGTCGGGTGGGTAAAGGCCGGGTATCAGGCTCCATCGATATGGCTATGGTTCGTTAGATTTGGACGCTTCTGATCTAATGGTGGTCGGGTGGAAAAATTGTGAGGGGGAAATGAATAGGAGTTGACAGGGGGGCCCAGGGGTTTTAATCACAACGGTATCGGATTAGTTTAGGGATTAATCTTGGGTTAAGTGATTGAGCAGGGCATAGTTGAGGGATTAGGGAATTGGTCGAGGTTAATATTGGGATTAACTTACGTTTACCGGGATTAGGTAAACTAAGTAAAGTTGTATCGAGATTTGGGTAATCATTATAGTTTTTATTTAAAACTAAGGGTTGGGGTATTTACATAGGGATTTAGTTTATATACGGGAAAAGGGTTATATCAGATTTATATGATAAAATTAATAATTAATATGAAAGCGATGGGAGGAGTGAGGTTTTCTAAGTAAAAGGGTAAAATGTAAGTATTTCTACACTTTGCTTTATATACACTAAATACTTAGGATAAAAGTATTTTTGTGGATTTCTTAGCAGAAAGGGATTCAGATTGGGGGGCTTCACTTTCCTTAGGCAAATTTTGTTCAAACCTTAGGAAAAGGGATTTTCTCAGGGTGATGAGGGCAAATGGATTTTATGAAGGGGGGATGATTTTATGAAGGGGATTCTAGCACTTGTGTCCATAAGTCATAAAGTTGAGAGTCTGGTCCCACCAAAAGTTAGAGAAATGCTCTGAGCCTCTTTGACTTGTAGGATTAAAAGTACTTAGAATATACTCGTAGATAGGAAATTAGTAAGTATAGGAGAAAAGTGAATCAGGGGGAGTTAATCACACGAACTCTTAAACCTTTTCCTTTGCTTCCATAGTTGACCATACATGTTAAACGATGTGTATCTAAGCATGATGCATGTGTTTTGATCCAATTACCTTTGTAATTTAGCAACCTTTATTCTACATACCCATTTCTTACCTCTAACATATTTTCTTCATTTCTTTGGGTGCATTTAGGTTAGAAAACCCTTATTCATCTATTCTTCTTTTGAAAGCTAATCTATCTAATTTTAACCTTATATCATCCAAGGGCTTAGATTAAGCTTACTAGCTCCTTTTGTTTTCTCTATCTAACTATGATCTCCCAAGATTACATTCTTTGGTCAGATTTTATTCTCAAATCTATAAACATAAAATTCAAAGCATGGAATAACCAATATTAAACAATTTGATTACCATGGATTGTGGCATGAATAACAAGTTGTACACAGTCATTATTATGCAGAAAGTAAATAGTAGTCACATTTAGGCTTGCACACTTTCATGGTCTTTTTGTTTTTGGGGTTCATATACTTTCATTTTCTTTTGACCTTCTCTTATTCTTTTGTACTTTGATTTTTCTTTTAGGACATACCCTCTTTACATTTTTTGCTTTTTATAATATGGAAAACATTTGTAGAAAGCAAAGGTATGTGCAATATTACAAGGCTTAACCTTAGTCATTCAAAATTGTGACTCCTATTGATATAGGAACCTAACAAGGAGGAGGCCCGGGACAGCTATTAGAAATGGTGAATTCTATAATCGTCGGTCATCAGGAGACACAAACCTTTTAGGCCCCCCAACTTCACTGGGGCTTTAAACAGAGTACCTTGGTATATTGCATGCACGTAGCTTCATGGGATTTGATGGATGGATTTGAGGTTTGGGTTCCCCATTACCTTCTTTCTCGCCGATCAATATACTTGAGATTATGTGGTAGGCAAGGATTGGTGGAAGGAAGTGCTCGGGACAGATGAATATAATCCCACAGGAACATAAATGGCTGCAAAATATGATCCCGCACAACTTCATGCTGATCATCGCAACTCCAACATAGATCTGTGCAGGCGATGAGCTGCGTGAGGACATGCAGAAAGAGTAGTTGGGGGAAGATGTTGGTGGCTTAATTTGCACAATTTTACCCTGTTCCATGTATCCATTTTAAACCATTTTTGGTCAATTTATATTCAAAACTTCACAAGTATATCCCTTGTCATGTCATTATGAATCATTAATCAATGAAGCATAGTCATAGGGGAATGTTACCTAAGTTGCTTGCTAATTTGATTATTCTTGTATCTTTGGAGGAAGAATGACCAGGACCATGGTGTAACAAATGGTGACCATCAAGCTGGAAGTGCTATCATGGGACATCAGTTGCAATGGTGGATCAACCTCTCAATTAATGCACTTCTTTATTTATATTATGTTTTACTTTGGAAACAACTATGTAATTGTAGGAAAACAATTGTCATAATTCTAGGAGCTATTAGTGTTAACAAATTGTATAATTAGAGCTACGGGGTTTTGAAGGCTAGCCATTAAAATTAGAGGAGAATTACGCTAACACAGAGTCTGTAACAACACACTTTGTAACATCCTTTTTTATTAATGAAATTCTAATCTTCCAAGAATTTTTTGACTTCTTGATATTGCCACAACCCTAATCAAGGAGTTGGGCCCACTCTCCTGGCGAGGTGTTATTGGAATAGATGTGTGCATAGTGTCATTTTGGTGGAGTTATTTATTGTTGTGAATGATTATGAATGTGTTGTTGTGATTCTTAACTTGTTCTTACTCTTATTGTTGTTACAATTATGGCTTGCTATTACACATTGTTAAGTTCGTAATTGAATATTCAATGTTGGGTAGGGAAACTATGGCCTACATACACCTTTCTTGATAGCCTTGAAATAGCTCATAGATCCCTAGGTTAACAATTAATGTGGAATTGGGTGAATTGCATGATTCTTATATGGACACCAACAATATGCATATGCAACCAAAAATAAACATGAAGATGTTCAGGATCCTTGTTGGGATATGGTTAGTAGTTAGATGATGAGATAAAAATGAGGCTCACATTCAAGTCATTATAGGTCTATAAGATGATTCATAGGTCTGTAAAATGTCATTTGGGAACCAAAATGGAAATCATGTGCTACTTTATGTTGAGTTTTTAGGGATACTCTTATATGATAGTTACTTTGTATTTTTTCTTATTTTTATATTTCATTCATTCAATTTCATCATAAAGTAATTACGCATAAGATATTGAACCATAGACAATAGAATCAAGAAGATACAGCAAAATCAAGAACACAAGCATTTACCCCAGGAAAACACAAATGGGTGGGGGAATCTAGCAACCTTTTCCTTTGAGAAATCATCAAGTTCAATAGTGATACATCAGTCAAAAACATGATCGAACAAACTCAAGTCAACAAACAACCTTTATCTCCTACAAATATATATTCTTCTCTTCTAGCCTCATATATGCTGCTTTGATGGCATACGAAAAAATTTTGTTGGTCTCATATTTGTTCTATTTTCTTACCTTACATAGGTCTCTTCAACTAACCTCATACCTTAACTTTGTTGACCTTAGATAGACCTTCTTCATTTCCTTAAAGTGAGCTAAATTACTTTCCTCATACCAATCTAATTTCTTGCTTGGAAAGGAGGAAGAGTGCATCATATATATAATTTTGCTAGGATGAATGGGTGCCTCTTAGGTTAGGGTCAGCTTGAATAGAGAGGAGTCAAACTGACTTATTTTTAAGCAACAAATTTATTTTCAAAAAACCAAAATATTCTTCCTTTTGCAAGGGACATGAAGGACACACCTTTAATGTTTTTATTTTGATCATAGCATAAAGAACATGCTTTATAAAATAAATCAGTGACAAAAAGTGATTATTATGAAGACTGACCACAACTATGAGAATTAAACACTCCCTCTTAGCTACAAATGTATTCACAATGATTATCCAAATGTTGTCATGTTGACAAATTTCTCTAAGAAAAGGTTATAGAAAATACAAGTACAATAATCAGGTCACAATTGTGACACATGGTAATCCAGTAGGATCAACGAATTACCATGATTTGGGCCAACACTTTAAACCTATGGTTTGTCATCACCGTAATCTAGGCAAGTGCTTTAGATACATGGTATATCAACTGCATAAACTAATCACCATCATTCGGGTAAGTACTTCATATCTAAGGTATATGCTGACCATAATTTTCGTTAGTACTTCAAACACATGGGATATCATTTAAAATCAGCTAGTCACCATAATTTTCCTTGACACTTGACACATGGAATCTCATCGAGTCTTGCTTCACCATCATTGAGGTCAATGACACATGGTGCATTGTGGAAGGCCAGACTATAGCTACAAAATTCAAGGCTTGATCCTAAATGAACCTAATGATATAATACTATTCTTCCTCATTAGACTCAACATACTATACATACGAAGAGTAATTTCCCTTTGTAGGACAATTCTATCTAATTTGGGCCAGTATACTTGACACCGAGATAATGTTAGTCATTTACTGAACCATTCTCCATAATTTAGGTTAATATAATTGACACATAGATAATTCCAATCCTTGATGATATCTCATGAATACTCCTTATCATTGAGAGAGTCATTTTCAACAAATCCAAGCTTGTCCCTAAAGTAGATATAAACTTCACCCAGGGATAGAGGATTTTTCAACAATATTCTATACTATAAAATGAACTAAAGTCACTTTGTTTCTTTTTGTACCATGTCATATTACGAAATGTCATGGTACTTCAATATTTCATCATGTTCATCACCCACAATTCATAAATATAGTCTTGCAGGTAGCCTTTTAGGTCATTCCACTTATCAACTTTCCAACTTAGCTTCAATATACTCATCCTATCCAGTATTGAGTGTTACAGATGCTTGCTTCACGCTCAGCCAAGAAATCATAATGGAGATTAAAGTTGAAGCAATATCTTGAGAAACTCTTTCTACCAACAACACTCTCTTCCAAATCTCAAGTTGTAATTGTACTTAATTTTTTAAGACATATATCAAATCATAACTATCGTTTCTGCAACCAATGGCTCATCAAACTTCTCAACTTCCTTTCATTAGGTTAATCACCACATTTTATTTCTTATTTCCCTTATCAGGTTCTCCCTCCCACACATAAACATATCCTATTGTGATAATTATGGCTTCTCCCTCCACCACTACTTGATTCTATCACATCAACTATCTAGCCTAACAATGTCAATGGCATTCCGTCATTTTGAACTCAGAGGTTAATTCCCTCTGAAGGTAAAACAAGGTTGTTTTACTACTCCCTATGTTGCAAAAGAAATTCTTTCAGCCATAGTTTCTCCCTATGACACCTAAGTATTTCTACTTCCTCTAGATTCAAATCATATAAGATAATTCTTAATTCATTAACCCAAATATACCAAGCCCAAGCCCAACATGTCTACATGTAATTATACAAAGTCTTCTTCAATAATGAAACTCCTTTTCATGAAATTTAAATCCCTATATGTACACTTCTTCCACTTCATTGAGAGAAACATTCTTTACATCCACCTGGTGCAAAATCATTAATAATTTTAATAGAAATGTACTTGATAATTGGAGCAAATATCTTCTCATGATCCTCTCCATATTTTTGGGATAACCTTCTCAAATCTTTCTTTTATGATTCTCTCTGCTACATGCTAGATCATTGACTTCCTTTTGGCACTATCAAGGTATAATTCAAGCTTTTTGATCTTCCTAATTCATGTGCTCTATAGTTTAAATCATGATTGTGGGAAAATCATCTCTCTTTTCTTCATCCTTCCTTTTCATCCATCTTAATTCCAGAGCCTTGGTAGCTTTTACCATGTACCTACAATCCCTACTAGGAGCCCATGGAAGAAAAATTAAAACCAAGAAAAGGATACAAAGAAAAGATGATAATAATAAAAGTATAATGTTGAGTTTCCACACCACTCAAAAATATGGTCTGGATATTAAAATATCTGATGTAAACACACTTAAATTCCATAACACTTCTACTTTAGATAGTGTAATAAGAAACATCAATGAATCAATTAGTGCATGCAAATTTTTTATTTTTTATACCCACTACCTGTTTTATTACAATCTAGAATACAATACTCTTAGGGTTCTTGTATCATGGATCATGTCACTTACATGAAGGATATGCCTTTAATATTTTTCTTTTGGTCATAGCATGAATAACATTCTTTACAAAAAATATCAGTGAGAAAAAGTAATTATTATTAAGACCGAACATAGCTATGAAAATTCAACACTCCCTCTTAACTAGGGAGGTATTCACAATGTTATCCAAATGTTTTCATGTTGGAAAATTTCTATGAGAAAACATTATAAAAAATATAAGTACCATAATCAAGTCACAAATGAGACACATGGTAATCCAATACGATCAACCAATTAGAATAATTTGAGCGAGCACTTTAAAACTATGGATATCATCAACATAATTTAGTTTAGTGCTTTAGATACATCATAGATTAAATGCATCAAGTAATCACTATCATTCGGGTAAGTAATTCATATTGAATTTATATGCTCACCATGTTTTATTTAGTGCTTCAAACACATGGGATATCATTTAGCATCAATTAGTCACCATAGTTTTGGTTAGCAGCTGACACATGGCATCTCAACTAGTCTTAGTTCACAATCTTTTAGGTCAATGTAACATGGTGAATCATCAAAGGCCAAACTATAGATACAAAATTCAAGGCCTGGTGTTAAATGCATCTAACACTATAGGAACATTATTCATCATAAGGGTCAACATACTTTACAGAGGAAGAATAATTTATCTTTGTAAGACAATTCTGCCTAATTTGGGTTAATATGCTTGACACAAAGATAATGCTAGTAATTTATTGAACCATTCTCCCTAATTTAGTTCAATATAACTGGCACAGAGAGAATTCCAATCTGTGTTGCTATCTCATTAATAATCCTTGTCATTGAGAGAGGCATTTTCAACAAATCCAATCTTGTCCCTAAAGTATATATAAACTTTACCCAGGGATAGGGGATTTTCAAACAATTTTATATACTATACAATGAACTAAAGCCACTTTTCTTCTTTTGGCACCTTGTCCTAGAATTGAATATCATGGTTCTTCAATCTTTGATCATGTTCATCACGTGCAATTCATCGATATCTTGTAGGTAGTCTCTTAAGCCCTTTTATTACCTTTCCAATTTAGCTGTAATATACTCACCCTATGCAGTATTTAGTACGATATATGCATGCTTCACTCTCATCTAAGAAATCATAACGAAGCTCAAACTTGAAGCGATATGTATATGAACTCTTTTTGCTAAAAACACTCTCTTCCCAATCTGAAGTTGTAGGTGTACTTCATTGTTTAATATAAATATCAAATCATAACTATATTTTCCATAGCTAATGGCTCATCAAATTGATCAACTTCCTTTCACTAGGTTAACCACCATAACTTATTTCATATTAACCTTATTGGGTTCTCCCTCTCACACTAAAATATATTATTTTGTGATAATTCTAACTTCTCTCTCTACCACTACTTCTTCCTATCATATCAGCTATCTAGCCTGACAATGTCAATGACGGTTCATCATTTCAAAATCAGAGGTTACTTCCCTTTGAAGCTATAACAAGGCCTTTTTACTACTCCGAATGTTACATAAGCAATTCTAGTTATTCCAGAGTCAAATCATATAACATCATTCTTATTTCATTAACCCAAACATAACAAGCCTGACATGTCTACATGTCATTACACAAAATCTGATTTAGTAATGAAAATCCTTTTCATGCACCCTAAAGCTCTATATGTAGACTTCTTCCTCTTCATTGAGAGAAATAATATCTACATCCACCTAGCGAAAAACCATTAATAATTTTAATATAAATGTACCTCATAATTGGAGCAAACATCTTCTCATGATCCTGTCCATCTTTCCGGGATAACCTTGTCAAATATTTCTTTTATGCTACCCTCTACTACATGATAGATCATTAACTTCTTTTTAGCACTATCAAGGTATACTTCAAGCTTTCTTATCTTCCTAATGCCTACGATATATAGTTTAAATTATGATTGTGGGAAGATCCTCTTTATTTGCTTCATCCTTCCATTTCTTCCATCTTCTTTCTAGAGCCTTGGTAGATTTTACTATGTACCTACAATATTCACTTGGAGGGCATGGAAGAACAATTAAAACCAAGAAAATGTTACAAAGAAAAGATGATAATAGTAAAATAATAATGTTGAATTTCCACAACACTCAAGAATTTGGTTTTGGATCTTAAAATATATGAAACAAACACACTTAAATTCCATAACACTTCTACTTTTCATAGTGGAATAAGAAACATCAGTGAATCAACTAGTGCACATGACAATTTTTATTTTTTAAAGCCACTACCTATTATATTATAATATAATATATAATAGTCTTAGGGCTCTTGTACCATGCATCATGGACCTTACATACAACCTTGATACAAGGATACAACTACGGCTTCCTGCTAGTGCCTTTGACCACCAATCTACCATGAAAAGGATAAAAGTTATCCTCCTTGCCAATGGTGGCCATACATAGCCCTTTTAGTCCACATGCCTTGAACACATCTCATGTGTCTTATTGCCTCCCTTTTAATTGATCACTCTATCCTACCACACTCAATGATCAAAACTCCTTTTGTGTCACTAAATTTTGTCTCATCAATCTTTCCACTAGTATCCCTCCTATTCTATTAGGATGATTTCTCATTGGGTTGTCTGGAACGACCCACTTTTCACTAAATATTTCCCATCTGTAATTGATAAAATAGGGCTCCATTGATTTTCCTCCTAATAATTCGTTCATCCTTCAATGATTATTATACACAATGACTTAATATCACTACATACTAAATATGGAAAACCATTGTTGACAATTTTGTTTGTGGACATTGCTCAATGTTCCAGATCTGGCTGCTTTTCAACAATATTTGTGACTTTAGAATGTTGATCCTAGGACCTCCATATATTCACTATATGTAAGACTTATTAGCTGCTACAATCACTTTTCTTAGGCCGTACTAATATACCCACATACAATCACTTCTGGACTGCTCTATGACTTCAAATACAGTGCCTTCTCTTCTACAACTTGCTCCTCAAATTTCCCAGAAATAGAGCCTTCAAATCTGTTATTGAAGCCTATGAAAAATCCTCCAAACCAATAATACTTATTCTTCCTTACGAGGATTCCATCCCACATATGGCCCTCCACACATTTTCTCATTGGTGACATACTTCAATGCTTCTTTCCTATTCTACATAACCCTCTAGGTCTGTGGGCTTAATCATTAATTCTTCTAAGGGTCAGAACCCTTAATGCATAACTTCATGACACTTGGGGGATAGATCATTAAGAAAATCATGCTCTAAAACGTAAGCCCTCACCTAGGGGATATACACCTCTATCTTAGTCCCTTGAGGGAAAATATTATCCTCATCCACTTAGGCTCTTATCTAGCCTAGAATTCGCCATATGTTGGCCCTTATTCCTCACCATATAGAATGCTCCCCATCTACCAAACTCCTCTTGCTTGATTTTGGCCACCCTAAAATTTAGATCCAACCACAGAGATAAGAACATAAAGAATGACACTATCAAAATTTTTAGGTCTGATTTCTAAGGGTCTCATCGCCTCTTTTCATCACTTAGCTAAGTGCATATGGTATACACTTATGGGTTGTAGAATCATGGAATATACCCTAACTAGGGCTTCATATTTCCACAAAAGGATGCATATTTTTCACACATACATCTACCTTCATGAGGACTGAGTGTCCTAGAGAACCTTCTCCATAATTCTGAGCATATTTGTCATTCTTTCGATACTGGATCAATCCTCCCTTTCTCACATTTGGCCACCTTAGGTATTTGTTGCTCCTAAGGTACTGATACCACCTTCTAGGACATAATCACTTAAGATATACCATCTTCGATCTAATCAAATGATTCTCACGCCTTTCATTCTTATATTTTTCTCATGAGGGTAGATGTTTCCCTTAAGGGTGTCTTTTCAAGCCTAGTTGACTTGAATTTTCTAGATAAACCCAAACCAAATTAAGGGAATTTTTTTTCTTCATGATCAAAACCCATTATCATAGCCTTAGGCCACCGTAAATATTTTATGGTTCTCCACTTGAAATGATCAATAATTAATAACTCCTTTCCTAGATTTCACAGCCACAGCTTCGGTACAAAACCCCAATGCTTGGGTTTTTCACCCACAAACCATTTTTTGGTGTAATCTCACAAGAACGAAACTCATAGGGTTGTGAAGTACCTCCTAAGCTACATAATTCAATACTTCCTCTTATCGAGGGAGCTACTTCCACTTCTAGGAAGTATCCATCATCATCATCGACGACTCTAGCCCATCCAGCATCCACCACCATAACATACCTTGTAGAATGGATCACACTATCTTGGTAGTGTATTTGTATCTAGAGAACCTCAATATATCAAGTTTCCATAAGGTTTCTCCATTTGAAGCTAGAATCCCTCTGATTTTACATGATCTTCACTGATCACATGCTTCCATTGCGCACACTCTAATCCACTAAACCTTGAAACTATCTTTGATACCATGATGAATCTCCAAGGCACTCAAGAATTTGGTTTGGGTCTTAAAATATCTGAAACAAACACACTTAAAT
The DNA here is from genome assembly GCA_000404065.3 of Pinus taeda. Taxonomy (NCBI): domain Eukaryota; kingdom Viridiplantae; phylum Streptophyta; class Pinopsida; order Pinales; family Pinaceae; genus Pinus; species Pinus taeda. The sequence goes on from APFE031399844.1 coordinate 199,327, forward strand.
TCCACAACACTTCTACTTTACAAAGCATAATAACAAACATTAGTGGATCAACTAGTGCACATGGAGATTTTTTAATTTTTAAAACCACTACTTGTCATCTTACAATCTAGAATACAACATTCTCAGGGTTGTCGTATGGGAGATCATGGACCTTACATAAAAATATGATATAAGGATAGAAATAGGGATTTTTTAAATCACTTTTACCACCAATATACCATAAACAAGATAACATTGGCTTATTTACTAATAGTGGCCACACAAAGCCCTTTCAGTCCACGTATCATGAATACATCTAGCAGGTCGTCTTGCCTCCCAATATGTTGATCACTTGAACCTACAACTATCGATGTTCACAAATCATTTTATTTTTTTGAAATTTGGCTCATCCATCTACCCACTAGTATCCCTCCTACTCCATTAGGGTTAATACTCATTATGTCTTCTATAAATTCCCACTTTTCTCTAATGTTTGCCCATCTAAAACTCCCGAACTAGCGCTCCATCGATCTACCTTCGAATAACTCATTTATCATTCAATGGTTAATGTACATGAGGACTTCATGTCACTACATAATTCATATTAAAAACCATTATTCAAAATTTCATTTTTGAACAGTGCTCAATGATTCAGATCTGCAAACTAGTTAGAAACCTTTGTCACTTTAGACTGCTAATCCTAGGACCTAGAGATCTACCCTATATCTAAGACCTTTTAGGTACTATAGTCAATTTTATAAGAACTTATATGCTTTCCCACATACAATCTCTTCTTGACTGATCTAGGGCCTCGCATACACTACCCTCTCTTTCTTAATTTCCTCCTCAAATTTCCTAGGACTAGTTCTCCTTAGATATGTTTTTCAAGCTCATGGATTGTCCTCCAAACCAATACTTATCTTCTTCTTGTCAAGGATTCATACTCACATCTTTCCCTCCACATGTTTGTTCACATGTGAAATAATTTAGCCCTTCTCTCGCATTGTACATAACCCTCTAGGTCTGCAAACCTAATCCTCAATTCTTCAAATGGTCACAACCCTTGGTTAATGCAAATATTCATGACACTTGGGGGACAGATCATTAGGAGAGCCATGCATTGAATAAAAATCCATCGCCTAGGGAGTATACATGTTTGTGATAGTCCCTTCAGTACATAACTTTCCCTCATCCACATAGGCCTTTATCTGGACTAGAATCCTCCTGACGTTGGCCCTTATGCCTCACTGTACAAGACCCTACTCTTCTATCTAGAGCCACACTCTTCTGGAAATGTGTTGTCATTGATGGAAGAGATGATAGATGGTACAAGAAATGGAAAATATTGGAAAAGGAAGTTGCATGGTAAATATGTTGTCATTGGTGACCAAGTTAAATATTTATGGAAGAAGCAATGGAAAAGGTGGCCAATGGCAAAGATATGTGCATGCAAAGGCAATGGAAAAGAGTGTAAGGTAAAGACAATTGTAATGTGCAGAGACATGCAGCCAATTTTAGAGCAGTGGGTCAACTCAGGTGTAGTTGTAACCAATACATATGGAAAGATCTCATAAAAATATTTCCAACAGTATATGGAAGATTGAAAATGGCCTCCTTGACTGTGAGATAGGGCCAGTGAATGTTCTATGATGCCAAGTAAATTATTTCAGAGTGAAATGTGAATCGAGGAGCCTTTGGTGTATATCCAAAGTTGGCATAAATTCCAAACTCAGTGGCAAGGATGGAAAATCCTCTATGAAAATCTCTGGGTAGATGTGGCAGACAAATTCATAGTGGAAAGTGTTTTCATTGTAAATGATTGGTAGCAGGTCAAACCCACCCCGTGAGCTTACCCCAATGGATTTGATCATCTGCACAAAATTAAAGCATCAAGACATGACATCTATGTGTTGTCCAATGAAAACTCAATGGGTAGATCCCACCCAATGGAGATAGCTTTGTAGAATTATCCTAATGCAATCCTTTTGGTGTACAAGGGGATGGATCAGGAAGTAAGTGCCAGGACATGACAGTGGTGCAACTGAGTCAGTTGACGAATGAAAAGGGAGCAAGAGGAGGCCCACTCGGACAACTTAGCAAGCCTAAGAACAAATTAGCAAAGGATTTGATCACAAAACAAGGCCTTCAAGGACCTTTTCACTCTGCTCGAGGAGGATAGGTGGGGGCACACAATTGACTCAAGAGACATCAGGTGGTGATGTTAGCATGGACACATGTAAGAAGATTCAAGATTTTTGGGTACCTGAAGGGGCTATTTCTGAGTGACATGTATCACCTATGACGTGTTGACATGCAGCGTAGGTGACATTGTTGTGACATCATCCTCATGGATATAGCCTAAAATTTTTAAATGGTGCACAAGAGGTGCTTCCAGGAAATGGGCGTTGGGACACTAGGCATTAATTGTGGAGAGTGACGACTAATAGGAAGTGGGATAAGAAAACCCTACAAGCCAACTTATCTTGGTGGATGGAGCCTAAAAGTTTAATAAGGGAGCACAAGTGAATTCTCTGGCAGTAGGGCATCGAGCCATGGAGGCAGAGTGACAACCAGTGAAGTGGGCATTGGGCAGTCCCCATGGACACATCAAGCTGGAGGTTAGACCCTAACAGGCTGTTGTGGTGCACATTATTGAACACACTAGCAGGAAGAGAACTACGACCTTTTGGATGGTGATTGGTCACTTCACGTAGAAGCTTGACCAATGATGTGAAGCCATTAACAAAGGATTTGGTCCATGAAGGGCTCAAAAGGTCTTAGCACTAGGCTGACTTAGCCCTTAGTTGTTTTTCTTAGAAAAAAATAAATGGTGTAGAGCCATTTATATAAAGAATTGGGCCACATAAGGTTCAAATGGCTTAAGAGCCTAAATTTTTAAGCCAATGGTAGTGGAGACTAGTTCTATGGGAGCAAAATAGTTAAGGGAGCTAAACAAAGGGAGCTCAAAGGAAAAAAGGTGGAATTGACATTTTTGGGAGAGTTTTGTTTCTAAAATTAAAAAGTGTCGGGAAGGCCTTCTCAACCTATAGAAAAGAATTTTCCAATGTATCTTGGTCTAGCAACAATGACATGCCATGATCAATTGGTAGTTAGCAGTTGTGGTAGAGATTAAATCCCGGCGGCAACACGAATGAGTCGACATCCTGTGTTAATAAAATTTCGGTGGAAATTCATATTAAAGAGACAATTTTGGTTGTTAAGCCAATGTTAGTAGCAGTTAAAAATTAGAAAGGCACAGTTCAAATCCATTAAGAACTACAATTGCAAAACTAAGTAGGAAAACAACAAAAAACTGAAAGTTTGAGTTTCGAACAATAATAGTAGAATAAAAAAAAATGGTGAACAGTCAAATGACTAAATAGCACAAAATAAAAAATATTAATTCATTCAACAAATTTGATAGCAAGATAACAACAGTCTAATTCAAAATTATCAATACAAAATTCTATAAAGCATAGCTTGAGCAACAGAGAATTGTTGATTGTTGCATAGGTGTTCATAGTAGAGAGTTGTTGGAGCTCGGGTGTTGCATTAAAGTGTGCAACATAATTGTGAGAGTAGTGGAATGTTGTTGGGGTGTTGCATATGAGAGCAGAGTGCCTGGATTAGAGGATGTATGACGTTGATATGCATGCTTAGTGATTGGTGTTGATGATGTTGGTGAGTAGAGCACGATGTTTTGTATTAGTAATCAAAGATTATAAAAGCTGTTTGTGATTGAGGAAGTAAATTAATTTGAAAGAATATAAGGCCTATTAATATGAGTTTGAAAATGGATGAAATATGGATCAATATGGCTAGAAAGTGGTAGTTTGTAGGGCCATGATGTAATAATGTTGAAGCCTATAAAAAAAAGAAGATCGGTTTCTTGTGTATATGTTTTTCTCATGTGTATGCAATGTTATATTTTACATGATTGTTTTGTGTTGTTCATCCATGAATAATTGTTAAAGTGTTTAAAAGGTGAATGTTGTGTAGAATTGTATAATTTGGCCCACACTATTGATTCACTACCCCTCCCCCCCTCTTCGTAGTGTCCAAGTTTCCATTGTTTCTAACAATTGGTATCAAAGACACTGTCCTAGAGGATAATTTTAATAGCTAGAAGGAAGATCAAGGATCATGGAGAACCAATATTGGATTACCTTAGATGGAGTTCCATCTTTGAAAGACTCAAATTTTATGACCTGGAAGGTAAGGATGAGAATCTACTTGGAATCTCTTGATCTTGATGTATGTCTATCTATGGAGAATGGAGTAATAAAAAATAAGTTCGATAAGTTATCGAGGAAGAAAATCATGAGAGTATTGTCTAAGGTAGATATTGGAAAAGTGATTTGTTTTAAAACTTAGAAGGAGATATTGGACAAATTTCAATCCATTTGTGAAGTAAACATGCAAACTGCACGTGGTGTCAAGAGGCCTTCCATGGAGGATGAAGTAGGAAAAGATTCAAAGAGCATTGAAAATCATGAATCAGATGATGATTCTTCTATGTTAATAGCCCAAGTCGATGATAAACACCCAGATAAGATGTAATTTGCAAGTAAGTTGTTGTTTTGTTGTTATTGTAGAACAATAGGCCATTTATCTTCAAACAACTCACCTGCAAGTACCGGTGAAAGTCAGAGTTTCTAATAAAGCTATTAAAAAAGGATAGATAGACCTTAATAATGATAACGTATCTGGACATTTGTTAAGAAGAAAATGGGCCCACTTCTGGTGAAGAGGAAGAAAAGACATCTTACGTATCAACAAAAGAATTCCTAGATTCATTAAGGGAACAAACTCTTGGACACGTTAAGGGTGAAATAGAAGCTGGTTATGAATCTAGTTGCTCCTTTAGTGACTTGGAAGATATTAACAAAAAAATATATTTGAAGAGGCTACTCATATCATCTCTTGAGAAGATCAAGAAAATAGAAGCCATTAATCTGGAGCTGGAATGGGAGAAGAATATATTAAAAGATTAGTTGATGTATCTTCATAAGCCTGTAGAGAATTATGAAGTGTTTAAGGAGAATCAAACTAGCCATTGTTCCTCTCGGGTCGAGAAAACAATTCAAGATGACTGTGACATAACAACAACGTTAAAGGGACCCACAAATTTGACTAAAAGAAGATATAACAATGTTGCAATGGAAAATAAAAGAACATAGTAAAATAAAGGGACTTCCAAGAGTCAAAATAAAGGTATGCAACCCCTCACATGTGTTTGTTGTAATAAATTAGGGAACTTTTCCTCCAAGTGTCTAGAAAGGAAAATGAAGGTGGAAAAACATAGGTGGAATGCGCAATTTTTTCCATAACCATCAATTCCTCAAAGGAAATATTTTCAATAGCCCAAGAGTAGCAAGAGAGAAAATTACATTCTATAAAATTGGACAAACACAAGATTTGGTAGGAAGTATAATTATCTTTTCCCCTTCTTCAATAAAGTTGAATGCTACAGGTGTAGGAATTTTTGGCATAAAGCAGTTACTTGCAAATATAGCAAGAAATTACTTTTCTAGAATGTTGCAAATAAAGTTGAGAGCCAATAAAAATAACTTCACATGATCTATTTCACCACCAAGAGGAAAGACGGATCAAATTGTGTGTGGAGGTAGTGTAGAACAGTGCTTGATGAAGGAGATTCAAAGTCTGAAATTCCATTGGCTGGTTTATCCTATATAACCTGCAATAGAAAGAGACACCAATTAGAAAAAACAAGTAGCACCAATCTTGATAGATCTCCAAAGGAAGATAGTGAGAAAGAAGAGAAAACTTGGTGTGTATGCTCATACAACGGTAACAAAATCACCTAGTTAGGGAATCCAGTGCAAGCAAACTCAACAAGTGAAAGTCTGGAAGAAAAAGGGAAATAATATACTTAGGGGGAGTAGATCCCTTTCTCCTCTTCATTAAAGAGAAGAGGCTATCTTCCAAGGAAGACAAAAAACTTAGATGCAAGGAGCATAAATGAATGAGCTAAGGAATGCATTTGAAGGATAAAGGAAAGTATGCATTTTCCATATTGATTGTTAAGTAGTATGGTTTATCAATTATTGTTGTCAAATTAATTGGTAGACTAAGCATGTGTAGACCATGATGATCTGTTTACTTCTAAAGTTTCTTTAGCAATAATTTCTTACATATTTCTAACTCAAAGAGGGAGCATGGCCATAGGGGGATTATACTCAAGTCAAGATTTGAGTATCAGATTATGCATTAACAATTGGTATCATTAATTTGTATCAGTTGTGTGCTGAATGACAAAGGCTAATGGTATTTGTTGAATATGTGAGTAATCCAAATGGATTGGGTGTCATGATGTTGTTCCATGTTATGCAAACAACTCACAAAATAGAAGAAAATATAGATCAACGGCATAAAAATTAGCCTCTCCGAGGGGGAAAACTATTTTACATTACATAAATGAACAATTATTGGATGATACAGATGATAATACCTCCTTGGTATGTATAGGAATGTAAGGAGTCACAATATAATTAGATACTACATAACAATAATAATGTAAGGGAACAACATTAAAAATAGTAGGATTCTATGGGGCACAAAAATAACAACATGAGGGTACATGGGAACAAGAAGAATAATAGGGGGATACACTAGCAGTAACAATAAGAGGAATACACTAGTACTCTAGGGACCTAATAGGGCCCTGTCCTTCAAAAAGGTGTTGTCCTCAATGCTTGAGTAGTTTCAGATCCTTCTGTATAAGATTTGCATCTTCCCATGTGGAATATTCAGCAGGTAAGTTTTTCCATTTGATGAGATACTCTGAAATTAATAGATTTCGTAATTGTTAGGTTCTTGTTTCTGTGACTACTTGATGCTTAAATATTGTTTTTCCTTCTTCATCAAGTTTTAGCAACACCAGTTGAACTAGGAGCTTGTCACCAATAACCTTTTTTAACATGAAACATGGAGAATTGGGTGTACTCTGGAAGATGTTGGAAGCTCCAATTTGTATGCCATAGTACAATTGTTTTGCAATAGTTTGTAAGGACCATATTACTTTGGTGATAATTTATTATACTTCTTAGCTTTCTTGAGGGACATTTGTTTTATTGTTGTAGATGTCAAAATACCCAGTCATCTACAACAAAACTTCTGTCACCACAATATTGATATGTGTGTTGTTTCATTCAATTTTGTGCCAGAGTGAGGTTATCCTTTAAGAGTTGGAGAACTGGATGATGCTCGATGTGATATCATATTGCTTGAACCTTATAATTTTATCTTAAAGATGATGTGATGGATGCTGGATGATATCCATAAAGTTTCGTCAATGGGATCATTTTTCTACAAGATGGAAGGAAGTGTTATACCACCATTTAGCCAGAGGTAAACACTTTATCCATTGTGTTTGTTTATCAGATACAAAGTAATGAATATATCCTTCCAAAATTTTCGTTCATTATCTCAGTTTTCCTGTCAGATTTAGGATGATAAGGTGAGCTATGTGCTATGTTATGAAACTAGCCCACAAAAAGATAGAAAAGATAGATCAACGCCTTTGAAAGAAGCCGCTTCGAGGGGGAAACCTCCTTTACATTACACAAATGAAAAATTCTTGGATGATACAAATGACAAGACCTCCTTTCTATATATTGGAGTCTAAGGGGTCATAATATAATCAGAGCCGACATAACAATAATAATGTAAAGGCACAATAATACCAATAGTGAGCTTCTATGGGGCACAATAATAACAATATGGGGACTATATGGGCACACAAATATAATAAGGGGGTTGTACTAATAGCGATAAGGGGTTACACTAGTAGTATAGGGACCTCACATGCCCCTCTCCTTCAAAAGGTATTGTCCTCAATGGTTGAGTAGTTCTTGATGCTTCTGTATAAAATTCTTGTCCTCCCATGTGGAATCTTCAGTGGGTAACTTCTTCCACCTAATGAGATACTCTGAAATTGATTGATTTCATAGTTGTTGGGTTCTTGTTTTAGTGAATGCTCCAGGTTCCAATATCAATTTTCCTTCCTCGTCAAGTTTTGGAAGTATTGTTTGAACTGGGATCTTATGCAACTCTTGAATGAGTGGCCATACTTATTCGTCCTTCTTCCATTAATCCCTTGCTTTTTTTATCCAATCTCGTTGGATAATAGAAATAGCACAAAACAATGCTTCCACATCCTCATCCTTTCTTGAGAGTTCATCTACAAGAACATTTTGCGTCCCTTTTCTGTGGATGATTTCAAAGTCATAATCCAACATATTTATGACTCATATTTTCTATTCTTCTAAAGATAATCTTGGTTCTAAAAAGTATTGAAGACTATTATGATCCATTTTACCATGAAGTCTCTTCCCATTAGGTAAGGTCGCCATTTGTTAAGTGCATGTAGTATTTCCAACATTTCCTTCTCATAAATAGCTTGTTTGAGATGTAGCCATAAAAATACCCAATCACCTACATCAAAACTCCTTTCAATGTGATGTTGATCTGCCTATTGTTTCATTCGATTTTGCATAAAAGTGGCATTATTATTTAAAATTTGGAGAACTTGTTGTTGATGCTCAATGTGATCTTTCACTGCTTGAATCTTTTCCTTATTGATATGCCCTTCTATCTTGAGAATTTAAGGAGTGGTAATTTCTTCCAATTCATTACAACATATGGTCAGATTCATTTCTTGATGCTCGATGTGATCTTTCACTTCTTTAACATTTTTATTCTTGATATGTCCTTCTATCTTGATATTTTGAGGAATGGTAATTCCAGCCAATGCATTTCAAGATATGGTTTGATTCATTTCTTCTTTCTTGATGTGATCTTTCACTTCTTGAACCTTTTTCTTGTTGATATGTCCTTCTATCTTAAGATTTTGAGGAGTGGTAATTCTTTCCAATGCTTTACAAGATATGATCAGATTCAGTTCCTCTTTCTCTGGGGTTCGTTCCTGGTGTACATCCCCTTCCTTTGATGTTTCTTGATCCTTTTATTCCTCCTGTTCATAATCTATGTAAAATAATTTCTTCTGAGCACACTTATGACCTTTAGTGTATATTTTAACAAAGCACTTTTTCTCTTTTTGCTTCCAATTGTTGTGGTGCAAACTTTGTAGGTTGTGGAAGGCTAGGATAAAAACCAATTCCATAATTATAGTCGTGAGTGGTGGGATTCCTTGTTTCCATAATTTCTCTTTCAGTTTTTCTTGCCAACCTGAATGCCTTCTCCAATGAATGAGGTTCCCAAAGACAAACCTCATGTTGAATGTTATCCTTTAAATTCCCTATGAAGAAATCAATCATTTGCTTCTTTGGAATATCATTTACCCTTATATTCAAATTTTGAAAGTCCTCAATGTGCTCTTCCATTGAACCCTTTTGTTTGATATTTATCAATTGGCTAAAGAAGGTGTTTCTCTTTGTATCCTCATAATGTGCTATCATTTCCTCTGTGAAAATTGACCACATGGCAAGTGGTTTACTAGAACAAAGCCCTTAATAAAATAAAAAATGATTCTATTCTAAATATAAAGATGCAATATGTACATTTTGTAACATTTTCACCTCATGTAGATCAAAATATTGATCCATCTGTAGTACACAATTTAATGGATCCTTGCCATGAAAATTTCTCATATCGCCTTTTCTTGATTTTAGGCACTCGATCTTGAAACGACTATAACTTTGAAATTTTGGATCTTCAAGTTTTGCAATTACATCTTGTATTATCCCGCTGAGTCCTCTTTCTAACCCCGCAAGCCTGATGAAGATTGGATTATGTAAGGAAGATTTATGTCAAATCTCCCACGATGACCTGATTATAGACTGGTTCAGTAGAGTGAACTTGTAGGAAGTGCCATGCGTCCCTGTTTCAACCTTAGGACCTGAAACGGATACAAGGAAAACTACGTTTTGTCCTCTTTCTGTAACTTCTTACTAAATTCCAATATGATGCTCAAAGAGAAAGTTATGATGATTTTCCCAAAGTCACCTATTTGGGAAGTAATTCGAGAGCCTATAGAAACCGTAAATGTCTTGGACTGTATCTCCGAAAATATAATAAAAAAAGATTTGAAATTCGAGCCCAAGCGTCACCAAGATGTCTGCTCAAATGGGTTTTAATTTCAAAACCTAAACCTTCATAGAAAACAAATTATATCTAAAATTCCATGATGACCTGTTTGAGATGGAATTTTGGAGCTTGCAAAAACCCTATATTATTCATCTCATATCTCCTAAAATATAGTGATACAAGATCTGGAGTTCTGACCCAAGGTTCAAAGAGATTTCATCTCCAATGGGTTTTTTTTTGCTTCTAAAATATCGCATAAGAAATGTTATAGTGAAAATTCCACGGTGACCTGTTTGGAGCAGTGAAACCTTAGAATCCAAAGCTCTAATACCAAATGTTACAAAACCAACTCACAAAAAGATAGAAAACATAGATCAACACCTCAGAAAGAAGGTTGTTCGAGGGAGAAACCTCCTTTACATTATACAAAGGAAAAATTATTGGATGATACAAATGAGAAAACCTTCTTTCTATATATAGGAGTCTAAGGGGTCACAATATAATCAGAGCTAACATAACAATAATAATGTAAGGGCACAATAATAACAATAGTGGGCTTTTATGGGGCACAAAAATAACAATATGGGGACTACATGGGCACAACAATATAAAAAGGGGGTTTTACTAATAGCAATAAGCGGTTACACTGGTACTATAGGGACCTAACATGCTAATTGAGTACCAAGGCAAGAAAATAATTTTGTCCAAAAGTTCTAGTGAAAATGGGGCCTTGGTCACTTACAATCATCTCTGGGTTTTCATGTAGCTTTTGAATTGTTTCCATGAATGTAGTAGCTATTGTACTATCTTAAAAAGGTGGAGATAATGCACAAAAGTATCCATACTTGGTAAGTCTATAAAATACCGCTATGATGACACTCTTTCCTTAAAAATTGGGTAAACATGTGATAAAATTCATTGAGATCTCCACCCAATGCTAACCTAGAATGGATAAAGGTTGTAAAAGACCCATGGTCTAAGTTGTCTCAACTTTATTTTGTTGGAAAACAAAACATTCTGCCACAAACTTATGAATATCAAATTTAAGGTTATCTCAAAAAAATGCTTTCTTGACCCTATGGTAAGTATTTAAAAATCCTAAGTGCCCTCCTAAGGGTAGGAATGCAATTCCAAAATAATATTTTTCTTGAGTTGTGAATTCTCACAAAGATATAAGCGATCTTTTTACCATAATGAATCGTTTTCCAAGATAAATTTATCATATGTGCTGGGAACTTGCTACAAATTTGAAAGAGTTTCCACACCTCTTTTTCATTCTTCCATTCATCCCTTTCTTCGCTTGTCTAATCAGGCTGGATAATAGAAATGGCAGAAATCAATGCTTCCACATCCTCATCCTTTCTTGAGAGTGCATCTGTAACAACATTTTGCTTCCATTTTTTGTATATGAGTTCAAAGTCATAACCAAACATCTTTGTGACCCATTTTTTCTTCTCTTTTAAACATAATATTTCTTACAAAAAGTATTTAAGAATATCGTGAATTGTTTTTACCTTGAAGTGTCTTCCTAGAAAGTAAGGTCTCCATTTTTTAGTGCTTGTAGTATTGACAACATTTCCTTCTCATAAAAAGGTTTGTGTAAATACTTTCTTTTGATTGGATGACTTTTCAAAGAAGTGGGCCTTCCTTCTTTCATTAAAAACACCAATTCCATTCCTGAGGCATCACATTCCATAATAAAGGTTTTTGTGAAGTTTAGCGTAGCTAAGATGGTGCTTGGCACATTACTTCTTTAATATGTTCAAAGGCCTTAGTTTCTTCTAGAGTACAAGAAAATGCATCTTTCTTCAGTAATGTTAGATATCATTTTGGGATTCAACAGCGTTAAGTAAGTCATTCAAACATATGACCATTTCCATGAGAGGTAGTTGTAACTGACTAATTTCTCATGATTTTTGAATAGTTCACTTAGCACTCATTGCATCGGGTGATGCTCACAGGGGTGAAGAAGTGGGATTGAAATTAGTGAAATGTGGAGAACGAATCACATAGCATCAATCATCACTTCCGGGGCTTGCACCCGGTAACCAGGACTTCCCAGGAGGTCACCCATCCCAGAACTCCTCTGGCTCAAGCGCGCTTAACTGTGGAGTTTTTCCCCACAATCAAGCCCACTTGGCTTGCTACCCCATTTGCAAAACCTTAGCAAGTATTGTGCCTCATGAACCATTCAAGTAGAGATCCCTTGACTCTTTTTGAATTTAAGTATGGGGGATTACGCAGTGCATTATATTAGATATCATTTTGGGATCTCCACTGCACTGCGTAATCCCCCATACTTAAATTCAAAAAGAGTCAAGGGATCTCTACTTGAATGGTTCATGAGGCACAATACTTGCTAAGGTTTTGCAAATCGGGTGATGCTCAGTGGTGGAGTGGGATTGAAATTAGTGAAATGTGGAGAACGAATCACATAGCATCAATCATCACTTCCGGGGCTTGCACCCGGTAACCAGGACTTCCCAGGAGGTCACCCATCCCAGAACTCCTCTGGCTCAAGCGCGCTTAACTGTGGAGTTTTTCCACAATCAAGCCCACTTGGCTTGCTACCCCATTTGTAAAACCTTAGCAAGTATTGTGCCTCATGAACCATTCAAGTAGAGATCCCTTGACTCTTTTTGAATTTAAGTATGGGGGATTACACAGTGCATTATATTAGATATCATTTTTGGATTCAACTGCGTTAAGTAAGTCATTCA